>JAFEJD010000367.1:0-10358 GCA_018296065.1 Blastomyces percursus
AGCGCATACCCTCACTCCCCCCACCCGCTTCCTAGCAAAACTGGCGAGAAGTCACCTCAACCACCTAACCCCACAACGCCTATAATCCTCTCGTCTTCTCCGGATCCATCTGGACCTCGTCACCACTGATCTCCTTGACACTTTGGAAGGCGGGTTTGCCGCCGTACAGCTGTCCAACGGGTTTTGATTTGTTGATAACTTCGCCAGTTGCGGGGTCGACTTCGCTGCCCAGGGCTATAGGCTGGTTGCCGCGGAACCGTTTGCGCATGTCTACCATCCCTCGTCTGTGTGTGTTTTAGAAACAGAAATGGTTAGTTAGGGAGTACTGGCTTTGTTGATGCGGGATGTTATGAAGCAAAAAAGGGGGGAGAGGGGAAGAGGAGAGGTTGGGATTGCAAGATGTGGAATAGGAGAAGGTTAAAACTCACTTGCAATCACTAAGACCTTTGCGCAATTGCTGGCATTTCACGGGTAGGGTATCGAGGTAGGGGGGTTGGAGGCATTCTTGGGGTGTTTTGCCTTGGACCATTATACAATCGGATTGCTGCAGGCATTGCGCTAGCGCGAGGCCTACATTTAATAGTAGAGGTTTTAGTTAACGATTAGTTAATCGGAGTATGTGAAAGAGAAGGGAAACTTGGGGAAACTTGGCTCATCCATAGGGATATGAGTGTCAAAGGTGGGTGGAGCAGAGGGGTAGGGCATGAGACATACGGATATCTTTGCAGGAGCTGGGCATTGTGAATTTATATCTGTTTCTTCCCCAAACTTATCGTTGAACGGAATATATCGAAAGTAGCGGGAAACAAGCCTGGTGTCGTTCTATCAGAGGACATATATGTCCTTCAAAGATATCGCGGGAGGCTCCAGGGAAACAAGCAAAGCGGTTGGTTCAAGGCTTTGATAATCCCGCGCGGGAGGGAAATCGGCGCTAAACTATAAATAGTTAATACAAACCGCCATTTGGATGACATAAGCAGAGCCCTGACTTTCCCTTTTGGGCTTCGAGGCATGTGATTGTGACTTTGCTTATTTATGACGTCGGAAAGTGATCGATATCACACCCAACGGCAAAACACCATTATTTCTTCTTGCTCTCCTTTTTACCTATGTTGCTGTTATTTTATACCCTAGGTGTTTGGCCGTGTTGTCGAAAGAGTTTGAAATAATGGCTCGGGTTCCATTCATTGGAAGGCTGTTCTGGTGAGTTAGATCGCCTTCTCTGACTGCTTGTTGTCGGAGTACTCCTGAAACGTAATTGCGTCGCTTTGCCTCGCTTTGTTTCTAACGGCGTCTTGGTTGTGCTCAGGAACGAGTATCTAGCCCTTTTCAGTTCGCTCGTATTAATATCCGTCGAAGGTTTATTACATTTCATAACATTCTGTCTTCGTAAGTATCAACATTATCGTCTGCTCCGGTACAATAGCTCTAACCTTTTACACAGCTCAGCCAATCATACAATTTTGCTATCGGCAGTCTAAGCTCCTATTCAAAGTATTGGCTTCGCCACAAGGACGCCGAGTACGAGCGCTGCAAACATCAACCTCAGGAAAGATTGCGCGTGCTTCAGACTTTCTAGAACTGTGCGCGCTTTGGGGCTATGAAGCGGAAGAGCATGTAGTTCAAACGGGCGATGGCTATCTTCTTGGTTTGCACAGACTGCCGCGGAAGAAAGGCGAAAGCTTCGCGCAAATCAACGCTAACGACGGCACCCGTCAGAAGCCAGTAGTTTATCTGCACCATGGGTTGCTCATGAATAGTGAAGTATGGGTCTGTCTGACAGATGAAGAGCGTTGCCTCCCATTCCAGCTCGTCGAGAAAGGATATGATGTGTGGTTTGGGAACAATAGGGGGAACAAGTACTCAAAGAAGTGTGTATCCCACGCTCCATCATCAACAGCCTTCTGGGATTTCTCCATGGACGAATTCGCCTTCCACGACGTCCCCGACAGCATCGAATACATCCTGTCAGTCACTTCACAGAAAGCACTATCCTATGTAGGATTCTCCCAAGGGACGGCCCAAGCATTCGCTACACTCTCTATTCACCCTACACTCAACCGAAAAATCAACTTATTCATAGCACTAGCCCCGGCAATGTCTCCAGCTGGGCTTTCCAACGGAGTCGTCGATGCTCTCATGAAAGCGTCTCCGAACGTTCTCTTCTTAGCCTTTGGACGTCGAAGCATTCTCAGCTCCACTCCCATGTGGCAAACAATCCTCTATCCACCTATTTTTGTCCGCATAATCGACATCTCCCTATCATTCCTGTTCAACTGGAGCGGTGTCAACATCAACAGCGATCAGAAACTTGCCGCATATCCACATCTCTACTCATTCACGAGCACGAAATCCGTCGTACATTGGTTCCAGATCATCCGCAACAAGAGCTTCCAGATGTACGATGATGCTGCAGGACCCTCTGTCAGCATTAATAGTAACAACCGCTACTACAAGCCCGCCAAATTCCCCACAAAGAATATCAAAACGCCAATCGTCCTCGTTTACGGGGGTCGGGATAGTCTCGTAGACATTGACGTGATGCTCGAAGAGCTCCCGAGCCATACACAGGCAATATCAATTTCTCATTATGAGCACCTTGACTTCCTCTGGGCGAGGGACGTTGCCGAACAGGCGTTTCCACATGTCTTGGATGCGTTGAGGTCACATGGCTTAAATCACACGGGCTGGCCAGCTGAGAAACCAGACTATCTCGTGAAGGAAAATAATACTGATTCCCTCCACCACGATCAATATGAGAATTCAATCCCGGTTGAGGCCAAGATTCCACTATCAGAACAGCACTTGCGTGCGCGATCTTCAGGCCTACCCTCTTATTCTGACGATGACCGGGTCAAACTGGCTAATGGGAATCGAGGCGACGAGAGCTGACAAGTCTTTGTTGTGTTTTTTCCACTGTAATATTATTAAGTGACGTTCCATTCCACCCATGTCGGGAAGGGAAGACGTTTTATTCATACCTTATTTTTTTATTCTTATTTTCCGCCCGTGTGTTTCTTTTTGGGCACGGGTATACATAGATCTGTCCGTATGGAACGCGAGTTTTAATTTTTTTTTCCCCCCGCGGCTCAGCCATGCGCAATGAGGAATATTAATACATGCTCTTCCAATTGATGTATTCTACTAAGTAATCGCCGTACAACCCCATTACAATGCGAATGACGTTTGCAATAAAGGTGTTCTCTGCAGCCTGGCTCTACGACAGATCAGGTTGCGATCAGTTGGTCCTTATTTTTTCTAGTTCCTCACAAAGACGGGCTACTAAGCAGGGTCGTCTCATCCAATATACTGCACAAGTACAGCGAGGGCGAGATTTGGGTATTATTATATCTCATCACAGACTCCGTATCGTAATATCCTTTTTGAAAGGAAGTGGAACGACGGATGGATACTCCATGTACTCTGTACCTCTTCTCCCGACATCTAAGCTTCAGTGGACCATGACGTGCAGGAGGCGGCAATCCAGTGCATGCTCAGTACTATGTCTTTGTTGTACTGCTTCTCGGAGCCTCAAAGAAATGCAGATTAGATGCGCGTCCATATGTAAAAAGCTCTCTTCTCTATCTTTCATCTTCGGGCCTTCAATCTCGACAGTTACTCGACCTCCCCTCCCCTACCGTTGTCAACGGCTATATTCAACCTGCAGCATAGGCAGGGGGGGCTAGTCTTGTTGACAGACACTAGAGTGTTTAACGGAGGCTAATTGTCACTTAAAAAAATATAGCGTCTCAGCCAAGGGTGCTAAATTTCCCTAATTGGGGCGAGGCGTTCCAACCCCTACTCTATCTCAACTGGCCAACGCCCCTGGTACGACCAATCGCTAGGGCTTTCCTTCGCCTCTCCCAGCTAACGCCTGGCAAGGCTACTATGTAAGAAAAGAAACCCGCTAACAGTATTTTCTGTCAACTGGTGGGTGGGACGTGGCCACAATTACAGTACATGCTTCGCTGGGTGCTCCGTTATGTCCGAATGTTGAGAGGCATCGCGCGTCTGGCCTGGGGAAATGTCCGGCACTTGTCTAATAGCAACGATTATAACCGGCAATAAGAGGAGGGTTTATCCAATGTCACTCTTGCTATTCTCCATGCTGACTGGCTGTAATCTTTGCATGGTGGTATTTTGTATAAAAGCCCTCGTACTGGCCCCAGATTTTTTTTATTTATTTATTTTTTCTTTTTTACAAGAAAGGGAAAAAAAGAAGTCCCCTTCAAACGGCACGAACACTCCCTCCTCAAAGGCCAAAACATAAAACACTCGTTTCTCAGAACCCTCCAATTCCCTTCCCCTGAAAGAATGCGTAAACCAAGCCTCCTCTCCGCCCTCGTGGCCCTCCCGCTCCTTGCAGCCACCGTCTCCGCCTTCGGCTGCGAGCAACACACCTTCACACAATGCGAAGATGGCATCACCCACTGGTACGACCCAGACGACGGGATGATCTGCGACCCGCTCGACTGCGGCGGCGGACGTGCGCCTATCAAGAAGGACGTCCCCGGCTGCCCCGCCTACACCGGCACCCTAACGCGCGCGACCTCCGTATCGTTCCTCTCCTGCTGGCCATTTACCACAGAGAGCCCCAGCGACCCTACGTCGGCCACAGAGACGGGGACGGGGACGGAGGCGACGGTGACTGGCAGCAATCCTCCGGCGTCCACCACGGCGGGGACAGGTACTGGTGGTACTGCCCCGGGCATCACGCAGCCGCCGACTCCCTCTACGGGTGATGAGGGGGCGAACGCAAGCGGCTCGGGCTCATCGGGGGCGCCATCGGAAACTCCGAATGCGGGTGCCTTCCTGGAGGGTTCGTTGATGGCCGGGGCTGGGGCTGCGATTGGGGCTCTGCTTTTGGTGTAAGCAGCGATTGTGTGGGTGCTACATTATCGGAGGCAATTGTATTGTAATATAATATTGATTCTATTAGTATCCAGGAGTCCGGAGGTTCATGGGATGAGGGAATCGAGAAACAAAGTTGAATGGCTGAGGATATTGTATGGAGTCAGAAGGATGAATCGTCGTTCTTCTATATAAGAGACGAGCATCCCGATCTTCATTTCGATTTCCCTATTCGGTTCTTGACATTGATCAGCAACTCGTATCTATTTTTTGGAGTAGAAATTCTATGATAACCGCTTCTCCTGGATCATTTCTCCAATTTCCATTCGGTAGACAAACTGCCAATCGGGTTTGATCCTAGAGCTATTCTTTGTTAATCTGTCCTGAGTTAAGACATCTCGAATCTAATTGATAATGATATTGTCACATATATAACGTTTAGACAGTCTCATGGAACTGCCTGCTGTATCTCTAATCAACGAGCAATACCATAATGTGTTTGGTTCAAGTTGCTTAAAAGGCGGCGGCATAAAAATAATTGCGATGATGAAAGCAAGCTGAAGAAAGTGCTGCAATGAGGTAGTGGAACCATTCATCCTCCTGCACTACACTTTTCAGTTCATCGCCTTAACTCGACGGAGATGTTCAAGACATTTACCAGTGCATTCCTTAAATGCAACCTTTCTTAAATCAACATTCGCACTCGCACAATAAGATTCTTCCTACACTTGTTCGCAAGGTAGGCGGAATGTTCTCCCATACTTGCCGCCAACCCCCTCCCGCGCTGTGCCGTGCATAAGAGAAGTCCGAAGACATTTGGAAATTATCCACAGCCATAACTTACATCTCAGAATATCCACCAATCCTCCTTGACAAATGAAGCCTCTAACAAAGATAATTCTTTTACGTTCTGAATATCAGCAGCATCACTGGTTCTACACACTCCTGAGCCCAACTATTTTGAATCCTACAGATCCTGGTTTTCAGATTCTAATGGAGACACCTGTCTACGTATCTGCACTTCTGATCGTCAAAACCCTGTTAGAAAATTGCAGTGGATTCTACGATCCAGTTGGCATTCAGAATTGCTGGTATATGGTCTCCATTGGGAGAGAGTGAAAGCGTATCTCCGTTACTCTACCAATCCTGCAGATGGCTCACACCCAAGAAGTGTTTCGTCGATTTGTCACCATCCATCGCATCGTGAACCAAAAATGGCCCCTTTGAGGGTCATCATGGTTTTACGTATCTCCCCGATCAGCGCTTGATCTTGAGGGATATAAGCGCACTTATTGTAGCGAAGCAGCCCATTGTCAGATTTCCTCCACTTCGAGCTTTCCGCCTCGCTTTGCTCCATTCCCGCTAATTTTGCCAACTGCTCCTTTACAAACGGATCCTTTTGTTGGAGGCGCAGGACTAACTCGATAAGCGGTTCCGGCATATTGCTGTAAGCAGCCTCAGTCCGTGCTGCCGCGCACACCACGGACCTAGGCACTAGAGACCATGGTTTCTCTATATCGCCTTTGAAGCTCTCATCAGACAAAACGCTTGTTGCCCTACTAGTTCACATATTATCGACCGTTGAAGTATTTTTTTTCCCCAACGAAAGCGCACTTGCCTGAGCTACTGATGACGATACCGCTATACTAGCGTCCGTCTCGTTGGAATTCCGTAGCACTCCTCCGCGCAACTTTTCTTGCAGAGTAGGTAACATGATATTCCCCTCAAAGGATTCCACGTAGTCATCGACGACTCGGCGCATCTGCAGGATTTGATTTCCCCGTACGATATTGGATCGTAAAGTCATAGGCACTAAGGAGTTCGGCCCATCGTGCTTGGCGCCTGGTCAGTTTCTTGTCGTCATAAACCAACGCAGGTTGGCATGGTCGCTTAGCACTAAAACTGGCAAGTAGCTCCCTTCAAGGTGATGCCGCTAGTGCTTGAAACAAGAGACTATCGCTAGTAGTTCTCCATCATGTGTCTCGTAACGCGTTTCTGCGTCTACTAACTTGCGAGACATAAATGCGACAGGGTGCCAAGGACCATCATCTTGTAGCTGGCTCAGTACCCCTGCTAGTGCGCGCCCCCAAACGTCACACTCGATACGGATCTGCCGTTTGGGGTCAAAGTGCGCTAGAAGTGGAGGTTTCCCGAAGCTCCTCTTAAGGTCTTCAAACGCATCTCTTTCCCGTTTTTCAACGGTAAGGGGTTGCGTCTTGCGCTTGCTGTGAACAGCCCCCTTAAGAAGGTCGGTTAGCGGCGCTGTGCGCTTGCTATACCCAGACACAAACCGTCGGTAGAAATTGGTAAAGCCCAGAAACACTGTAGCTCCTTGACTGTCTTTGGTAAATGCCAGTCCATAATTGTCTCCACGCGGCTTGGTTCCATTTTCACCTCCCTTAGGTTCAACAATATACCCTAGGAAGTTCACGCTATTCGTGCCGAAAGCTCACTTGCTCAACTTAGCGTAGAGTTTATAATTCAAAAGTCGATCTAGTACTAGCTTGACGTGCCGCTCGTGCTTCTCTCGCTTCCGTGAGTAGAATGAGGATAATCGTCGAGGTAGACGACGCAACAACTATCTAGCAATCCTGCCAATGCCTTATTGATATAGGCCTGAAAAGTAGCTGGCGCATTAGCTAGTCCAAATGGCATAACTTGGTACTCAAAGTGCCCATACCGGGTTCTGAATGCGCTTTTCCAGCGGTCTTCTTTCGCTATCGGAATTCGGTGGTACGCGTCTCGGAGGTCAAGCTGAGTATATATTTTTACTCCAGCTAGCCGGTCCAACGTTTCACCAATTAGTGGAAGTGGGTAGCGGTTCTTCACCGTGATTTGATTCAAGCCCCTGTAGTCCACACATAGGCGTAGGCTGCCGTCTTTCTTCGGTACGAACAGGATTGGTGCGCCAGCAGGGCTCTTTGAGGTTGCAATCCACCCTTTAGCCAAGCTACTCTCGATATATTCACGCAGTACCATCAACTCCTTTTCTGAGAGAGGGTATATAGGTAAATGAGGTGGCGTTTTCCCAGGTTCGAGCTCGATAACATGCTCAGTATCCGCGCGGTCTAAAAAAACATCTGAATCCGGTTCGGCGAAAGCCTCCTTATACTCTTCTAAGTAAGCCGGGATTCCTGCTTGTGCGCTGTCTCCCTGCGGTTCTTCCTCGTCGGATTCCACAGTTGTAGAGACGGGTACTGAGTATGCACTAAAGAAAGAAACGTATTCGTTGTCTGCTATCTTGCGTGGGAAGGCTGTATACCCGGTTGCGCCGGCTATTAGCTCCGCTGCCATTGTTCATGCAAAGACAATCTCAACCCTCTTCAATTCTTTAGTGATCCGCTCGATCGGGTCTACACTCTCCTGTAAATAAGTCTTTGACTTGCCCTCGCGGTATGTCCACTTGCGATATTCCCAGTCAATATCTGGGTTCGTTGCTTTTAGCCACGGGAAGCCTAGAATTAAATCATAGCCACTCATAGCTACTGCTTCTAAGCTCGCTGTGGAAGATCTGCTTACGCCCTGCTATCAGCTATATTATAGTTCAGCTGGCGCTGGCCATAAGATCGAATCATCTTTCCATCCAATGCTTGTACGCACTTTGGTGGTGTCTCTGGGAGAAATCATTTTCCGTTATCCATTCTTGACTAATAAAGTTGCTTTCAGCCCCTGAATCAACCAAGGTCCAAGGCTTGGGCCGACCATTTGGAGTCTGAATCACCACTAGCTGTAAAGCTAATAGACTGCGCCGCTTTCGAGTTCCCAACCCCAATGACACTGCAGCGCATAGTGTTTGGGGGGCTAGTTTTTTGATTCAGAGGTAGGGCCTGCAGGACGATTGCGCGTTTTTGTTTTCTACGTCGCTCTTTCTTTTTAGCAGTTTGCCTCTACATGACCTTTCCTGTTGCAGTAGCGACACACAAGGGTGCTCTGCCAGGCATTCGATGAGCGTGGCGTCGGGTTACCAGACCCACTACTCGAATTCTGTACTTTGCGCCTTTTATCTTGCGAAGAGTCCCCTTGCGCCGCACCAGTGGAAGGTGGATATCTAGAATCCCCATTAGCCGGTTTGCTCGGTGCTCCCCTCCTGAAGGCGTTTGAGCGCCCTTGCATTTGATTTTCAACTGAGGCTACTTTGGCTACAAAAGCTTCGTAAGTCATTTTAGAGGTATCCTCAGCGTGCTTCATGAGTTCCATGCGGATCTCAGGTAAGATGAGAGTGCGCAGGTGCTCCTTTCGCTGGTTTACTGAGTAAGGTTCGGCGAGTTGGTCTTCTAAGCTCTGTAGATAAGAGGTGAAGTCCCAGGCCGACTGGTTTTGGTTTTGTCTTGCATCGGTATACCGTTAGTTGTACTCTCGTAATAAGCTCTTCGGGTCCGTAATCTGGAGGCGTAGCCAGTGACAAAATCGGTCCCAGGTCGAAGATTGTTCGAAGGATTTCTTCGTCTGGCGCCATTTGATGATCATATTAGTATCGAGGTGCTCTGCTGCTTCCGCAGTCTTTCTCGTATCTTGTCCATCGATAAAGTAGTGCGGGTAGGGTTCGTGGAAATTCTCCGTATCCGCTAAGAACCCGTCTAACTCTTCATACTTCTCGCTTGGGACTTTTGGTGGATGGAGCGAGTAGGTGCTCGGTTCGTGGTTGTTAGGTCCGCACCCCTGCGAGGGCGTTTGGAAACCATAGAGTCCTGTGTGTCGTCTTCGCTCGCTTCTGATCCCAAGGACATTATCGTAGGCTCTGGTGAGATTCCCTGTGCTCTCTCCAACACACGAGCCTGTTATTTTGCAATTTCTTTGTCAAGTTCCTTCGCCTCGCTCTGGCGTCGAGCTCGGCGTAACCGCTGTAATTCCTTTCGTTTCGATTGAACTACTCTCTCCTCGTCCAAGGTTGTTGGCTCCTCCTGTTCTGCAGTTCTCGCTTGTTGAGAGGCTTGCACTAGTTCTTCGGGGAGTGCGTCTGCTACTGCATCTTGGAACAGAGATTCAACATCTGAGGCCACTGAGTCTAGAATTCTCCCTACTCCCTGCTCAGCGTTAGCTGCGTCTTCTAGTTCCATCTCGTTAAACGCATCTCGATTTCATCGTATCGTATCTACAGGTTGCGTTGAGGGTTTGGAGTACGGTACGTGTAGGCCGGAGCGTTCTCCACAAGGTGGTAGAGCAATGAAAACTGTGAGAACCACAAGGGATGGTTGAAATGGGACGTAGAACAGTGTGAGCTAACGTGGCATATAGGTGGTATTGAAGTGGAAGTGTATATGATAAATGATAACCAAAAGTATATGCTATATTACCCGAGTTCATTGCTGAAGAATTAGAAGTGCGCTAATTAATCGCTTAAGCGCACCACATGGCATAACACGTGACTACAAAAGCCTTGGCGCGCCTTACAGTACTTATCTGAATAAAGAGTTCAGCTTTCTTCTCTATGGACTCAGCTTCTTATACATAATATGTTCAACTTTTAGACTGGAGAATTGATCTTTTATAGTTGAACAGATTCTGAA
>JAFEJD010000368.1:0-15770 GCA_018296065.1 Blastomyces percursus
CCTAAAGCCCCCAAACCCCACGCCCCTGGAGCCGTCATCATTCTCCGCTCCCCCATCCGCTGCTCCAGCCTCTTGAATAGCCCGCTCTACCTCTTTTCCACCCAGTGGCGTCATATTTGCATTTTGAGAGCTTTTAGGGGCGACGGGTAAACCTAGAGCACGCGCCAGCGCCTCCTGTTCAGCCTCTTTTATGCGTTTGATCTCCTCCTCGCGCTCCGTGCGTCGTTTCGCCGCGGCTTCTTCTGGGGTGACTTTGGGGTCGTCATCTCCCTTGGCATACCAAGATAGATCTCGATTTTGTTGCCATCGACCGACGGGGGCCATGAGAGAGTGGCCAAGGTAGTTTTCGCGGTGGGTGGAGGTTTTGACATCGGACCATTTGAAGGAGTCGCGGCCGCCACTGTTAGAGCTCAGTTAGGTTTTGAGATTTGGTTCTATATTCTCTTGAGGGCAACTTCTTTTCACCTGGGGTAAAATACGCGTGGTAGTACTTACCGGCTGCCTTCCTTTCGAATACTTGCCACGAGATCCATGATTACTAGAGGGGGTGTATATCGGGGTATCTGTTATCAAAGCTTACAAGGATTGCTTGCTTAGTTTAAGCTCGGGGAAGATCGTCACGATGGTCATGTGACTTATTCGAAAATCAGAGCGGCGCACGGAACTGATCTGTGAGTCTCGCCGGCCCCGGAAGTATTCTAACCCAATAGGGATTAATGCGTTTTAGCTATGACCTCACTTGTCGACTTCAATATCAACGCTGGAAACTTCTGCTTCGAAATCATTTCTGTATTGAAGGTGATCTGGTACGGAAATCGCTATGCGGTGTTGCCCTAAGGTTTGTTTATCTCTTTGACATCATCCATGTGCGGTGCATGATTGAGAATTCATAGTGATAGCTTTGATTTCCCCGCAGCGCGCCTAGTTTTGCCAACCATTCCCTAGGGGCCTGGTTGAAATGAGCATCCCCCTTTACTTCCCGCACCCCCGTATCTTTTATACGTAAATTGGCTGCTTAAGTTTGGAGTAGCTGGTGTGCATACTTTCGATTGATGTCGAAGTGAACTTTTTGGATTTCCTTACTACGAGCGTTGGTGCCTTCGATGGCGGGGAGACAATCGAGACCGGGGACGGGAGGCCCGCTTGGTCGCCTCCCCGCTGAAGAGCGTGACGAAACAATTCGAGTAAAGGAGAATGGAGTTGAGATAGGCAGGGAATATGTATGACACCGTCTATTATATGCCAGTAGCAGACTGGTAGCCCTTCGAGAAGATTGGATCTTGGCTAATCGCAGAACAGTTTCCACGGTATGTCCACGACCAAAAAACGATACATGGTACACTGAGCACCTTGCTAATGAATATATTCAAGAGGATATGATGCATCTCATCCCAGGCCTGCTTACTGGCGGAATAATTTGGTATGGCGCCATGCTCCGGCTCCCCCGTCCCTTGACCGCTACATCAGTTGACAAGACTGGTTCTAGACCGCTTTATCACAGCACCGCAACCTTTATTTTGTGGCCTTTGAACATCAGATCTACATATACCAACCTTCTAGTCGCGGACGGGCGCTTGCGCCGAACCCAGCAATGATAATAACCCCGGTTCCAAAAAATCCTCGTGCGCCCGGTTACATCACAAGGCATAAGCCACATGTTATAAACGCCATTCGCGTTGAGGATCTCGGCCATGAGGAGATATTACTTCTTGCTACTGATTCCGGTAATGTTGCAGCCTATCGGACTGAGCGTATATTTGCGGTCATCGAGGAAGCTAAGGTGACTGGGAATGGCAAGCCGGCCGAACTTGGGGAACTTGTCGACTGCTTTTTTAGTGACTGGGTAGGCCAAAGTGCCTGGGGCCTGGCAGTTCACAAGACTGCCAGAATGATTGCAGTAAGCTCCAATTCGTGGTGTATTACTGTTTTCGCCTTTGCCTTGGTGGATCATGCATCCGTTGCGGGCGACGCTACAAATAGTCCGAAGACCACGCATTCATCTACCACAGCTAGTCAGTCATTAGAGTGGACGAATGTGAGCTCAGAGTCTCAGTATAGCGTACTCCGGCGGATAAGTCCAGATAAACGTCGGGTCTGCAACATTCGGTTCACTCTAGTTGGCCACAAAAAGAATATTCCTAATATTGGCTTCCTGAACTGCTATCTGGATCCCGAAGGTGATTGGTTGATTAGCACTGATATCGGTAACCAACTTATGATGTTCAATATCTGGGAATATCCGACACCTGTGAAAATCATCGATGTTCAGCAGGATCCACCCAATCATCCGGGTCGGGTGTATGACAAGTAAGTTCTTTTAACTACTTCCCTCAAGGCGAAATCTCTAACCTACTTGCCTTTAGTCGCCAACTGGGGTGGAACGTTTTGGCTCTCGATCCACGGAGTTTTCGACCCAAAGCGACCCTGAACGACGCCTGTGGTGGCACTCCCCGTAGACATCCCCATAATGAAGACGTTTACGACTTGAGTGCCCTTGCTCAACAGATTCGATCTAACTATACCCGAGAGGACTCACCACGTTTGGATGCCGTTGTTGATGAGTCAGATGATTCATCGGACGAGACATTCTCATTAGGATCTGAAATCCCTTCTCCACCTGACTCGCCCAAGGCGAGCGGGGAGTTGAGTTTCGATCCTTCCTCGCCGCCCTATCCGGTACGTACGGATGAAGCGAGCGAAAATGAGAGTGGTGAAAAGGGCTTTGGGAATCTTGAGGGTGAGGAAAATATGAATTTAGATGGAAGCACCGAGGAAGGGTCAATTGAGGATATTCCTTCAAATAGTGACCCGAATCCCTTCCTAGTGACATGGCCTTCGCTTCAGGGTGACCCACCAGGAGTAACAGCCGACACTGACCTCGTTGATGATCTCCTTCTTTCTGCAATTGACACCACAGAAGATATGCCTAGTAATGATGATAATCATGACGCCCAAGAGGGTGACGACGACCATGATTATGAACCTATGGATGGTCACTTGGATGTAGCAGAAGAGGAAGGAGTGGAACAAGAAGAAGAAGAGGAGGAGGATGAGGACCAGGAGGATGATGATAGCCAAGCCGGCGAAGCAGAGGATAACTACGAATACGCCGCCTTCCAATACGGCGGAAGCAATCGCGACCATTCTCTTTTAGAAAGCCTTCAGCAACATAGTCAAGGTCGCAGCTCTTTCGATGAAATCTTCCCCGATATTTCAAGTTGGCTTTCCGGTGCTGGAGATACAGAAAGTGCCAAGCCCCCATTTGCAGACTTCCCTATTCTCCACTTCACTCAAAACTCTATCCGCATGTTCCCCCATCCATTCGCCAAAAAGTCTTCCATTATCCTCCGTGACGCTCTAGTCCAAGATCTGCATGTTCCTCCAAATCTCGAAATGGTCGAGCGGTTTAACATAGTAAACCAGATCCCAGAGCTTGGCATCGTCCTGGCAGCTTCACAGAAGGGGCGTGTCGGAATATTCTCCCTGACCCAACATCCTGATGGCATGGCGTTCAGGCTGGACCATATCATTCCATCCGAAAGTCAGGAACGACAGGGTGACCGACCTTTAGTTCAAATTGCTGGAATGGCAGTCGGTCCAGTGGAAAACCACCTCATCCCGCTCGACGAAATCAGTTGCTCCTCTGCGTCTTCCCAAATAGCGGAAGACAACCACGCCACTGCCACTGCATCTACACACTCTCATCGCTCACACCACAGCCATAGTACGAGAAGACCCGTCGGGAAAACCCGAGCAGGAACGGAAGTGGAAATTAGCCCTGCAACCCCTGGCCACCGCGAGCTAACCGAGGACGCCTCACCGGCCCGCCAAGAGCAATGGCATGGCATCGAGTTCTCACGCCGCTATCGCCTACTAATAATGTACGCAAATTTGACTATAATGCACTATGAGCTCTTCTATGACTGGCCCGCAGACATGATGGGGCCCCACGGCCGGCTCCTATATGAGGTTAGCAGGGGGTCGCTGCTGAGACCATGAATGAAAACGGCCCTTTAAAAACGACAGAATAAAACAATTGAGACCGTCCTCTTCATCAATGTGATACCTGGTTATTTAGCAATTCAATTTTTATACCTTCTTTTGGTGATTCTTCTGGGCTCTATCCTCTATCCTTTCTCATCCTGCTTATATTCGGTATGGGGCTTGAATTTTTAATGCGTCACCTGCCCGGAGCGGCGTGTAGTTTGTTCAGGCTTCTTCCTAAGTTATTTATCTCGATTATTTTTGTCCCTAGCGAACTGAGATTCCACTGAATTGTTTTGCCTGTGTTTACCGGGAGGCACCGACATACCCGCGAGATAGTGTGATTGAAATTGTCGGTATAGAATGCGTGCTGTTAAGCCGTATATATCCTTTAAATGCACTCTCTTTAAAGCACCTTCAAAATCTATTTATGGCCTCCGCCCCGAACTAGATAAGTACCTACGCGACAATTTGGCTACAATTAACGGTGAAGATGAGTAGAAAGCCAATTTACCTCCTGGCGCACCCACGCGCGGTACAATACGATTTAGATATTTGATAACATCCAACGACGTATCTCAGACTTTATAAGTTAAGCCTACTTGGTGAATAAAGGGACGGGAAAAGGTGTTCAAATCACCACGAAGGAATGCATACGCGAGATAGGGTCATGTATCGTGGTTACTGGACTCTGTAGATATTACAATGATTAATGATATATATGTGTGCGATTATAGATTGCATATTGGATCAATTGAACGATGTAGGGTGCTTTTTACCGATTACTGGATAAAATGGCATATATCTAACATTTCAACAATGGGGAACATAAAAGTGCGTATAACATTTTATTTGTGGGACGTTGGGGGTATATAGTGCAGTACATATGCGTGTGTGAAGGGGGGAAAAGAATAACGTCCTAGAGATAGAAGATATACATGGGGAATATGTGATATATCGTATTTCGTAAAAGGGAATTTTTTCAGGTTGAATCATATCGCATGCAAACGTGCCACATCATTGCCAAAGAACAACAAATAAGTAGTGGAAGAAAAACAAGAGGAAGATAAATAAAACAAAATATACACAATTCAAAACCCTTCTCCGTAGGCTGGAAGAAGTTAAATGTAGCAGAAAGAGAGAGGGTGGACAGATATTTTGTATATGCCCAAACACACGCTGCCGAAGGCGTTGCGCTAAACACGAACGCTTTAATTGTACGAAATAGTTGCTGACATGACGTGACGTATCGTATCAAAAATCTTCCAGCTCGTCGCTGTCCCATTCATCTTCTTGGTCATTCTGGACTAGCTGCAAAAACCGCTGTAATCCAGCCATCTGCCTCGGGGGCGGGGGTGCATTTGGCGGGTTACGTTGCAGACCTCGCATCTCGGCCATTGCTTGGACCTGCAACTGTCGCTCGGCCGCCGCAGCGCGGGCTGCATCGTTTGCACGACGGCCATTTTGCTGGTTGGCATTGGCACCGGGTGGCACTGGTGCCGGAGGCGGCGCTCGAAATCGTGCTGCTGGGTTTTGTGGCGCTGGTGCTGGGGGAGGCGGAGGATGTCGTTGGTGTTGTTGATTTCGGTTTCGTGCGCGGTTGTTTGCTCCCTGCGCGTTGATATTGTTGTTGGCGGTTTCGGCGGCGATTTCCCGCTCAAGGTCATCATCTTCACTGTCCATCTCAGCTAGTATTTGTGCGGCCTCATCATCCCAATTCGGTCCACCAGGTCCGGAATCGTGGCCTTCCTCCAATTCCCAAAGACGCATGTAGCAACTGCTTTTCGGATCGTTGAAGTGGCTATATGGGTTGGATTCGAAGAGCCAGCTTGAGCATAGGTAACAAAAGTGGGTGTTGCATTTGAAGCAGATCATGTGGTTGCAACCCATTGCTTTCTGGCAGCGAGTATCACATGTTGGGCATGGTGCTGTGTACATCTTGATGTATTCTTCGCTTGCCTTCTCCGCTGCCGATAATTCAGCCTCTCTTCGCGGATAGCAGAAGGCCAGCTCGCCATGCCAGCCCTTTTTGCAGACGCAGCAGAATGCGTAGCTGCAATCCTCACATACTGACAGACGTTCTGACTTTGGTGGAAGCTGATCTTCTGTCCCAAGGGGGTCAAATGGGGTGCGCGAGGCTTCGTCGTCCTCATCGTCTGACAATTCCATCACCTCGTTGATCGAATCCGTCGTCTTCGGATGTCGTTTTGAGCGAGCAGCGCCCTGACACCACTGGCGTGGACAATAAACAGTCGTTCTATCCGCCTCCAGTTTCCGTTTCCTTTTGAAGTGGACGTAACGTTGGACAACTTCCTGGTCGAGTGGAATTTGCAAAAGCTCACTTGGATTAAGGGATCGATCCTTTTTCTTTGGATGGCCAGGAGTCAGGGCTCCCGTCTGTCCGTCTTGAGGTCCATTTCCTGGATCTCTCCCACAGTTCGGGGCCAAACACTTCACCTTGTCAACATCTCCTTCTTTTATGCAAGTGTTATAAAACCCTTGAAGGCAATGTATGCAGAAAACATGGAAACAGAGCAACATTCTATGGCAACTCGCCCCCTTCTTAGGTTCCAGACAAACACCACACTCGAAAGTTTCCTGTTCAAAATTTTGTCGTTGAGCTTGCATGTCAAAATCCATAAGTGCAACTTTTAAATCTCGCGACAGGGTAACGGGCGATTCGGGATCGGACGAGAGATCGAATGACCGCTCGCCTAGTTGTTGTAGATGATCGATATATGCAAATATAACCACATCCTTCCCGCATTCCTCCCATAGTCTCTTGCCATCAGTAGCTAATTCAGCGATCTTTGATGGCGGTAACCAATCGGGATTCGTCGTGATGGAAAAGTGAGGAGGCGCAAGGGCGGGATATCCATCGGGAATATCAATTTCCAGCCTGAGCGGCGGAAGATATGAGAGGTAACATGGCACTACTTCTTCTGCATCTACATGCAAACTGATTCCGTCCTCACGAGTGCTGAGGGATGCCGGCGGAGTTGGGAGTGATGATTGTGGTCGCTGGAATATGACCTTTAAGGGCTTGGTGGGGGAGACGGGAAGCTCAAGAAAAGCCTTGAACTTCGAATCGGGATCTATAACAATTTCGGGGTATATGGCGGCAATGGACGACAGCTCAACGGCCCGTTCGTCCTCGCACGGGTCGTCCATTAGTTATTCTCGTGATTTTTTATCGGTTCTCCTTATCGCGTTTTCTATCGTCACGGAGGGGTAGCGGGGTTCGCGGAGGCGAGAGCTTTGATTGGGGAGGATACGGGCAGCTGCAGGTAGGCCGTTAGAATCCAAGGTTGACTCATTCTCTTAGGCTGAAAACCAGAGCAGAGCAGTTTCTCAGGGGTCCGCTGGGTAGAAGAAAAAGAGGCCTCCATACCTTGACTGTAATCCTGTCATCTCGCCATTGTCGGGAAGGGTTGTAACAGACGTTCTGGGATGAGTATCGGGAGGATGGCACACGGATTTCTAAAGAGAACAGGCTATACAAAGATATATGTCCTTGCGGGATATTAGTTGCCTCTTCTATTCTAATACGCGGATTCTGTCAACAAAAAGAAAAATGAACGGTAAGTTGGGGACGGAGGGAGGTGGAAAGTTATACTATTTTTTTTTGCCGCATACTAAATGGGCGCGCTGAGCATGAACTTTCCTGCCCAACTTTAGTAAGGCATCACCACCACGCAGCAATTTAGTTCTTTTCTTTATTCGCGTCAGGTTTTTTCTTTTGCTAGAATATTCCTTGTCTTGTCGTTTACTTAGCCCGCACTTTGTACATTGCGTAGCGACGTTTCGCCCCCGTTCCACTTTCATCGCGCGCGAGGTCGTCGGTTTATTAACTAAGTTATTTAAATACCTGACAACCGGCGTTGGCGAACAATTTATATCAAGCATCTGACAAACAACCACCGCCGCTAACTAATGCTACATGCGCACTAATAACTACGGTCGCTCATTGATTTATTATTATTATAGAATGCCATAATACGAACTACATTTGACCTCGATCTCTTGTTTTGGCTAACTGGCCTTCTGTTGCTCTAGCCTGTTTCTAGACCTTTAACCTAGACATATCCAATCAACACATACATTCATACATTGCCAATTCTAACCTGTCCGCAAGGCTTCAACTCGAGATGGCTGGGATGGATGTCCCTCTGGCATCGCTGTCGCTAACTCACGTCCATTACGTGAGTGTGTCTTCCTCGCTCTTTTGACGCTTCATTCCATTCTTCCCACTAGGAAACTGACATTCCTCCCGCGCGAATATCTCTTAGAACCCGGACGACCCCATATCCCTCGTTTCTGCCTTCCTAGCTTTAGTTCCCCAGGCAATATGCATCATTTATGTTACTCTTATCTGGGCGACGCGGGAGGTCGAAGTGCTGCTTATGTTCGCCGGCCAGATGCTATGTGAAGGGTTAAATTTTTTTTTAAAGCGGCTGATACGCGAGGAGAGACCAGTTCGTATGTTGTTATCTTCCCCGTAATGGCCTAATTTTTATTTTCTGCATAATCTCCACGGAGAAATTATGCTAATTTGGCTTATTTCGAACCCAACAGAGATGTTCGGAAAGGGCTACGGCATGCCATCTTCACACTCCCAATTCGTCGCTTTCTTCTCCCTCTCACTTACATTGTTCCTCCTCGTTCGACATGTCCCCGACCTTTCTACCAACCATTCCGCGTCTACATATATGCAACGGGCAGCACTTTCAGCTCTAGCTTGTGTATGTGCTGGTGCAGTCGCCGTCAGCCGCGTGTATCTTAATTATCACACGCCGAATCAAGTTTTGGCCGGGTGTGCTGCGGGAGTGGTCTGCGGGGTATCATGGTTCTTATTCTCTAGCTACTTGCGACGGGCAGGATGGATTGATTGGGCTTTGGAAACGCAGCTAGCAAGAATGGCTAGAATGCGCGATTTGCTTATTAAAGAAGACCCGGTAGAGGCGGGTTGGCAACGGTGGATAGAAAGGACTGTTGCATCGGAACGGAGCTCTAAGGCTTCTGGTAAGCTTAACTAGTTAATTGACAACTTCTCTGGCTGGGTAAGGTCTGACATTGGAGTTTTCTAATTTATTTGCGTATATACACATTGAGCTATTATTTGGTATAACCAAGCCTTGTTGAGCGTTGTCCGCGCATTGGTTGGCGTACAGCATTTTCTGCCCTTCCCCATTTTCTAGACCTTGTGGCCGTGTATCTGTACATATACATAGAGTAGTGTCCTTTTGAGCTGCATAAACCCGTGCAACTCCTTCCGTACCATAACTAGTCCTGGATTGTAATAATAAATATATCACGTGAGATACTCGGGTTTTATTTCATCCGGATCCTGCGTGTATTCCCTTCAACAACATCGAAGGAGCTTGAAGAAGAGCAGGATATCTTGATATCAAGCACAGCAGCAGTTCGGTGAACCCAGGCTATGGGTAATTTTGATACGATTTGCTATCTACATACTCGTTGACCATGAAGCATTCTGCCTCAGAAACCCTGCGTTTTGGCTTCTTGCCATTACTTTGTATCCCGTCTTTGGACTGAGAACCAGCAGGGCAGCGAGTGACTACCACAAGTAATATTCGAGTTACTTCTCTATGCTGCGACTTATAAATACATATTCCTTTACAAGTTAGGATATCTAGCATTCGGCCCATTTGAGATACCCAACGAGCCATGGATTCCCCATCGAAGTCTGGGCGTTCCGACACACCGGAGCACCATATTGTCCATGCCGATGAGATTGACCAGTTGGGGACTGATATTTCCACATTTCCTGATGATCAACTCATGCCGGAGCTGGTAGAAGGCTTCAAAGCTGAACAAGCTCGCAAACCTGATCCCAACGACTTTCCTGGCCTTCCCCAACGCCATGGACGTGAACCAGTGCGCCCGGAATTGCGTAGGGGTGCAAGTGCGGTCCCACCACCGCCCATGAAGCCACCGCCACCAGCGCCTGTGCAGCAGAATGTAGGGTCTCCAACGGATTCCTTGAGCCTAGCCCAGCTGCGGAAACTAGTCCATGAGATGCCCAAGCCTGACCAGCCTGCTTATGCATTTGAATACGCCGACTGTCAACCATTTCCGAAAGAGGTAGACGAGTGGTTTCAGTACAATGAACCGGATCGTCTTATGCTGCTGGGATCCAAGGCTTCCTTTGAACAGAACTGGTCGGAATTTTGCCAAAAACTTACGAACCCTCCGGTAGCTTCTGAGATTTCATGGGTTGATGTTAGCGAGGAGATTCGTGCGAGCTTTGTTACCCGTATGATTGGATCTCTCGATCATGCAGATTTGTTCACCCGTATTGAAGCTCTCGAAGTTGTTTGTTATATTATCACGGGGGCATGGGCTTTTACGGCAGGCAAAGTTTCCGAAGCCCCTCCGGCTGGATTTTCAAAATTTGAATCATTGGAGGAGTCCCCAAAGCCAAGGTCGATGCAGATTAAATGGATGGTAAATAATATATTGCTTGTGCAACAGTGTGGTGGGATTCCTGTATTGTTTCGGGCCATGAAACGGATTTTTGAGAAGGACCAGTTAGTCAATCCATCTACCAAAGATACAATATTTGTATTTGCGTCTTTATTTTACTAACATGCGTATGCCAGGCCAATAACAAACGCGGATGCGAAATTTTTCGAGACAGAAAGCGGAACGGCTGCGTATTATGCGGCTCGTGAGAGAGAAGCAAATCTCATCTTGACTGCTATGTACCTAGTCGTAGAGGTGGCTCTCAGACAGGAGCAATCGAGCCCGGATCGAACTGACTTGAAGGATGATATTGGTACTTTTCTGATTACTGTCCTCCCTCTAAAGAGTTTGAATTAAAGCTGACTATTGCTTCAAAAAGCTGCGTTAAAACCGAATATCCTTGTTTTTCTCGTCGAAATTATTGCTCGATTGCGCTGGGAAGATGCATCCAGCATTCCATTAACTAGAGTAAGTTTAAATCCCAATTCGATTCAAATTATATCCTCCTAAAGGTTTCTAGGTTATCCTCCTGCTATGGAAATGTCTTTTGCTCTTATTCGGAGGGTCCGACAGCTTAGCGCGAGTGAAAGCAGCTCTGGAGCCCAAGCATGGTGGTGCCTTAGAAGATGCGTCAAAGTCTTCCAAGCTACCAGTTCTTACTGCTTCTCCGCTTGATTATCACATTTTCCGCCAAGAAATTACCTCCAAATACCCAGCCTACAACCCTCCTCCTCCACTAGTACCATTTGAGCTGGAAAACAATTCTATACTTCCCCCTTTACCAAGCCATTCCAGCAGATATAATTCAGGATCAACCTTATTTTCTGGCATTGGACCGGCCTCATTAAGCGGAAACGAGTCTATTCTTCACCAATCGGTGCATATTGCGACTCCCGCTCCATCTCCACCGCCGTCACCCATGGGACCAGGTGGAAAAGGGGGTAAAAAACAAAATTATCAAACCAACCAACATTTCCCTTTCATGTATCCGCCTCTTGACCAGACTAGCAACGATATTGGTGGAAAGGGAAGCAGTGAAGTTCAAGATAGAGTTGTGGGTAAGAAATGGGAAGGAAGTGATGTACCTGCCTCCATAATTGAGGCTGGCCAGTTGTTCTCCAGCCGAATGAAGATGACGAGGGCTATGCGCCAACTCTGGGAGGAACGAGAGAGATTCCTTAAATATGATCGGGGCTGGGATGCCACAGAATTCGATCATGATAAGCCGGTGCCTGACTGGCTGGCTGATCTTGATTCTGATTCGGAGGACACGAAAGCTGAAAAGAAAAAACCCGACGTAAGTTTGCATCATGTGAAGGAATCCGATGACCCATATGTCCAGGAACGCCTAGATGCCATCGAAGACTTCTATGTAAGTTTAACTTATTCATTCTGTCTCATGTACCCTCCTACTGACGTCCACATTTTACAGAGCCAAGCTTTTCCAAATCTACAATCCATAGTCATTGTCCTTTTGAAAGAGATTTTAATAAACATTACAGAAGCTGCGGCATTGCAGTCAAAAAAAAACGGACACAATGGCTTCAGACAAGGGTGAGATCTCTTAGTTCTATTGAAAGTAATGAAAATCCGAAAAACTAACACTATTTTCATATTAGCCCCCAAAAGGCCTCTCTGTTCAATGATACGGCTGCGCCGAATTCAACTTCCCAGGATATGGAACGAGGAGACGACAATCAATGCAGTGAAGAACTTGACGCCATCAGACACCGAGAAATAACTTCCGCTGCTATTTCAGGGTGCCTTTTAATCATGCTGAAATGGCTCAAGCGTTCGCGTATGTTCCAGATCCAGCTCTCGACGTGGCTTTTAGTCAATCATCTTACTAACATAACTCCTAGATATACTGAAATTTGAATACATGACACAATTACTGCTCGATTCAAATTATCTTCCTCTTATATTGAAAATGTTCATCCATCAGGAGATAGATAGGGTTGTTGCACAGCGAAATGATCGAGATGATTTGAGGTATGTCGCCGAGAGCTACACCTACAACAATGGTTGAACTTAATTGCTAATTGATTAAGCTTTTTCCACTTCTGCCACGTCCATTCTAATCAACCACCGGAAATTGTAACCTCACCCGAACCGGAGGAACCCGATAGTGATGACGATGCGGCCCCCCCCCCTATTCCCCGCAACGCCCGGCCCCAGCAATCTGCACCAGATAGCTCCGCTCGCCCAGCATCCCCACAAAAGTTGCAATCCAATCCTCCCGACCGCCCTCTACCCCTCCCTGAAGTCGATGAGTTAGGTTACCCCAGCGCATCCGCGCCCGCAGGGCCGATCACCACCTACTCCTTCCGAAACTTCTTCTCGTCGATTAACTTCTTGCACATAATGCAAAAGATCACACGAGACAAAGCGCACAGGTGTCTATTACTCGTCCAGTATAAATCCAGCAACATCCTACGGAAGGGGATCAAGGTTCCCGATCCACGTCTTCGCCTTTACACGCTCAAGCTAGTTAAGTCGCAAGTCCCTTACTGCGGGCGGAAATGGCGCCAGAGTCACATGCGCGTCATTACGGCCATTTATTTATATTGCCGTCCGGAGCTGCGCGACGACTGGCTGGCTGGAAGTGATGTGGATGCCGAGGTTGAAGAGTCATTGCCCATGGAGCAAACGCTGCGCGGCCTCACACACTGGTGGCACCTGCGCAAGTATAAAGATACGATGGCGTTTGAGGACGGGAACACATTAATGGATGAGGAGCGGGATTTCTTCGTGCGTGAGTTGGAGAACATGGGTTGGGGGATGACCGGGGATGAGATGCTTAATGCGGCTAGTGAGGAAGGAGAGCCGCTTCCGGGGGTTAATGGAGCTGAATGGGGAGAGCCTGGGGCGATCAATTGGTAAATAGAAAGACAGCTGCTTCTTTTTTCTTTTTCATTTCCGGCTTCCCCCCGTCCCCCTCGATTAGGTGCCTAGGTTAGGTTTGCCTTCATATATGATTCCTCTTCGTGTTGTGATTTTCGCGCGTTCAGATCTTGCTTTCGTTTCGTTGAACAAATCATGGATTATGAAAAAGGAGGAGAGTTTTTAGAGACTGCTGTCCTTCTTCGTTCCTTGGTTGCTTTTCTAACCTTCGTAACTTGCTCTCTCGTCTTCTCTTGTGCTTGTTTCGCACGTTTGACTGATGGTCAGTTTTAATTTGATATCCAAGATGTTAGTGGCTTGTTTCTGCGACAGTTAGTTTTAAACGATATGGATCATTGCCTTTGCTCAGTCTTAACATCAATCCTACAGTTGTCGGTGAGGTATGTAAACTCTAGCACCAACAAAGCCCCGCAAGTTCCCGCATCATATCTCATCTAAATGAGCAACTCCGACCTCATCCGCTTCACGATTCAACGCTTCGATTTCTGCTTGCACGTATGGTATCCCTTCTTTCCCCCTCATCTGCGCAGTTAACAACTCAATTTCACCTGGATAGTAAATCCTATCGACCCCTTCCATCTTCTCCCCACCAATGACCCTCTGGTACAAGTGATCCATCCGCTCTTTAAACTCGTCCAAACCCATGAACAAGTCAGGTTTAATAGCCATAATAAAATGGCCCACATCGGCCTCCTTTGACGGATCATATGGGCCCGTAACATGTCCGGCAAACGACGAACCGGACAAAACCCCAGAAAACACATCCATCATTATCGCCAGGGCCGATCCCTTCGGACCACCCATTGGCAACATCACCCCCTTCAACGCCGCAGCAGGGTCCGTGGTCGGCGCACCATTTCCATCCAACGCCCAGCCTTCCGGAATCTGCTCTCCCCTCCTCTGAGCTTTATAGATTTTGCCTCTAGCAGCAACCGAGGGGGCCATATCAAGGATGAAGGGTACCCCGTATTTCCCGCCGGGCGCCCCACATGCAATCGGCGAGACACCCATTAGTTTCTCCCTGGCCCCCCAAGCAGGCAGTGCCGGGGAGGAATTCGTAAAGACCAGACTCATCATCTCTGCATCCACTGCCTGCCGGACAAACGAGGCCGACATGCCGAAGTGGTTCGAGTGCCTGACAGAGACCATGCCAATACCGTAGTCTTTCGCCATGGCAATGGCATGGTCCATGGCAGTGTGTGCGGCGACGAAGCCAAAGCCGTTATGCCCGTCCACTTGGGCAACGACGGGGGTGATTTGTTGCACGGAGGGGAGGGCGGTTGGGTCCAGAACGCCCTGGCGGATCCGGGTCAGGTAGGACGGGATGCGGTTTATGCCGTGGCTGTCGACGCCGCGCAGGTCGGCTTCGACGAGGCATTTGGCGACTATGGCGGCGTTTTGGGGAGGGACGGCGTGTTTATCAAGGAGGGTCCGGACGAAGGTCTCCGCAATGGATGGCGCAACTAGGATTGTTTCAAGTGGGGGTTGTTGGGGAACGGCCATCCTCGAGTCCTTTTTATTACAGCTAATATTAAAATGGGTGTAGATAGTAGTTTTGAATATCACTTTCTATCCCAGTATCCAAGTATTTCTGTCGGGTTCACAAATGGTTGGGGCCTGCGCTCACATCAGCTCAATCCGCCGTTGCTAACTTCCACCTAAAAGATCGACCAATTAGCTGGAGGTCACAAACTGATCCAGTTAACATACATTGAGGAAATAATAGTGCAAGCAGCAGTCAAATGCCCGAAGAGTTCGCAATCTGAGATACTCGTCGTCGGCGATCGGCAGTCAGTCAGTACATTGACGTCAACATATTGCTCGATTGCAGCCGGCTAAATACGCCAGTGCCGAACGCGGGGAACCGAGACCCGAAGCGAGTAATTTTATAATTTATATATGTGAGTGGATAAGTAATTAGAGAGAGCAATCGCTCGCTGGGCGGAAGTTAACTATCTATGGTGGAAGATTATCTAAGCAGACTGGAGGGTCTGAGACCCTCACTCGCCATAGTAACTGTATGCCATGCTGCATATCAAATTCACTGTGTAAAGAAGTATAAGTACATATAAAGGTAGAAAAATAGAATAGATAATATAAAAGTAAAATCTATCTTCTGTATCTCTTTCTTTTTATTATATCTTCAGTATGTAAATCTCAATATTTTAACAGTGTGAAATTATCTTACTTATTAATGTAACGTACGCGTGGCAAATAGTAGTAAAG
Source organism: Blastomyces percursus (assembly GCA_018296065.1). Lineage (NCBI taxonomy): Eukaryota > Fungi > Ascomycota > Eurotiomycetes > Onygenales > Ajellomycetaceae > Blastomyces > Blastomyces percursus. The sequence goes on from JAFEJD010000368.1 coordinate 15,601, forward strand.
TCAAGTTTGATTCTTCTAATATATGTATCCATTTACAGTAAACATGCTTATCATAATCATGGGAGGAGCGATCGTAGGGCTACGTCGAAGGAGCGATCGCTAACTACATAGAGCACGATGATAGGGGCGGAAGGGAAAGAAATGATGTAAGGGGCGGAGCGGAAGGGTAG
>JAFEJD010000037.1:0-12052 GCA_018296065.1 Blastomyces percursus
GATTTTGGGACCTCAAGATAGGTAGAAATCCGCCGATATCCCCACACCCAGAATGATGATATGCAATAATTTTACCGCGTTCATGGGGAGTCAACTCTCCAGGTCTATTTCCAGAAATTTCGTTTAAAATAACGCGTTGTGGCATAGTAAATTGCGGTATTTGTTAATCATAACATTGAAATGGTACATGGATGAAAGTATAATATTGGTGGGGGGTGCCAGTACTTTTGCGTTAGTACAGTATGTCGGGTAAAAGGATATAATATAATCCGTCACTATAATAATAATTGTTCGGAGCTTCTTACCTTACCCCGCAGTGCAATAATCTTATCATCATGATGGACTGGATGTTGAAGTTGAGATTGCAGCAGCTGCCGCCTATATTGCTGTTCTCATCTCTATCATTGACTCAAAAAACGAGATATTCCATATCGCTAAGGCCATCAGTTCCATACACCCGTTCTGAGTTTAATCTTGAGAACATACCTGACGAGTGGGCAGTATCCAAATTCCGGTTCACCAAGGATGAGATTCAACCCTGCAATCCTTGCATTAATATCAGATGATTGAGTGCCAGATTCAACTGTAGGTGTTTCAGAAACAGGTGAATCCCCAAGTCGCTCCCTATTTCTCTTTCTTCTGCGTTCCATCATATCATCCTGCATACGTCTTGATCTCTGACGATGATTCTCTTCAGCAGCTGCAGCATCTTCTTTAGCCAGCCTCTTTGCTGCTTCCAGGTCATCAAGGATTTGAATCCATTCATCCAGTGCCAGATTCTTCCCGTATCGCATTCTTCTTTTCTCGGTGCTTTCTAACAAGCTGAGAAATCATACAATCCGGCTGTTTAAAGAGGACGTCCGAATGTCTCCTCAAACCATGATTTGAAGTTATTCCAGAACTGGAATCGAGGGAGAGCGCGATATTCATCTTGATTCCCAATACAGTATCGAATACACTCCAACTTTTCATGTTCTGCAACACGGAGAGCACCCTGTGAAGGCTGCGTGTGATTCGGGGATAGAAATTCACGCCACTGGGGGGCAGGGTTTGAGGACGGTGATGGTGACGGCGACTGCGAATTTAGATGATTCAACAGTTGATCGGGGGGTAAAAGATGCTAGGTGAGCGCCTGGGTGGTGTTGGGGACCAGTCTGCCTCACTCATGGCTTGACTTTGAGTGGTTGTAGTAATAATATCCTCCATCTGCAATATGATTTATTCTTATTCTCACTAACTTTTTTGAATGTTGAGGTTTGAAGATTTTTACTACAACTGCCCCGCCTCTGGTTCGATGATGATGAACACGCCAAGTATAAACCTAACTGTATAAGGAAGGCCATACGCCGCTAATTCCATGCGGATACATAGTACTGCGTACGTACGGATCGGTGCGAAAACATCGCGGCACGTACGGATCCACAGGGTGATAGTGGCGTTAATTAAAAACGCCACCGAACGCCAGATTTACGTGAGGTTAAACCATATAAGGAAGGCCATTACTGCGAAATGTTTGCAGGATCCATGTACTAGATATTCATTATTTTCCTTTCTAACTTTTATATGTAGTACTTAATATTTTTTATTAATATTTCCTCATTACATGGATGTATATTTTGGTGGGGGGTGCAATACTTTTGCGGAGCGACTGTACTACTATGTATGTCCATGTCAGGAATGGAATCTAGCGTAGCAAGATCCCAAGCATCCATGCTGGCTCCTGTTGATGTTGCATCCGCGGTTGGATAGCAAGATGAGCGATGGTTTGTCGGGGTCATCACACCGTATCATAAAATCTGCCCGAAGCCAGTTCAGAAGAGACTCATTGGTCTTTGGGATTCAATTGAACAGGAAGAGACGTTGATCCAAGGCTGTGTGGCGTTGAGCTGGAAAGTCCCCGAACTAGAGCTGCCAACGATGTACTAAAAGGCGGGTTGTGGTGCTGTTTTTACATGACTGGCGGCTGACTGATCGCGGCCTGATCGCGGCCCCACAAGGGTACGGCCGGCTGGATGGGGAACTCGCTGTGTCCTGGGCGGTTGCGATGGGCCGAGAGGGTGATGTGTGGCAATGGGCAGACATTTACTATAAAAAAATAGAAAAATAGAAAACACACAACACAAACACACACATATCGAGAGAGAGTCAAAAGAAGAATCCAAATAATTTGATTGAAGCTCCATTCTCGAAACCTTGTTTTGTTGCAAGCATCTATCAGCCACAGATCGACCCTCTGATGAGGCGTTCTAGAAAATCCTCGATATCTATTGCCCTTCTACTCACGTCTCCCAATAACAACATGCAACCCGAAAAGCAATGAGGAATTGGTCTCTTGGAGATTCTTTAGGCCCAATTTCCCCAGTCGAGTAACTTGATCCATCGAGGGTGGATTGCGGCCACCTTGGCCTGGCTGAAGGGAAGCAGCTTGCAAGATATGCGAAATAGCTTTGACATAATTTGCGTTCAACATATCTTTATATTCCGGTTTATCGAGCAGGATGATATCTTTTCTGCAGTCTTTGAGGCCGCATTTTTTGAAATGAGGGCAAAGCTCAGTCACGCTCCTAAGTCGAGGGAGCAAAAAAAAAGAAAGCATCAGCTCAGCCTATGAAATATCGAGATGTCGAAATACCGTAGGGCCGTGCATTGTACTCACTTTCCAGATTTCCCATGACTGCTCACGATTTGTTTGAATTGACTCAGGAATTTATTCGCGTCGTCTACGTTACAGCCGGGCGTACCAGGTATGACAACACCGTCCAGCACCGCAATGTCAGTCCATTGCAAGTACCCTCCAGGACCTGGATATTTTCATTAGCTCCAAAGAAGAACAACCATATCGGGAAATTTGCCGGGTTGAATCTCACGAAGCAATGTCATCAGGTTGCAAATTGCAAGCTCCCATTCCTCTGCCTTCAGGCCCATAACCAACAGCCGGACATGAACCGCATCATACTGCCCTAGGAATTCCTCCGGAAAAGGCTCCAGCATGTCCTGCATATAATAGTTTATGTCTGTGGGGAACAATTCTTTATCTGGCACTTGGTCCATCGAAATGTCGAAGCCATCAAACCTGCAGGCTTTCGGGAGCCTTCCTGCTAGATCTCGCAACCAGACCCTAAATAAACGCAGCAATAAAAATCAGTGCTCCCCTTCTTTGGACACTGACAGTTATAATGGGAAATTTTATCGTGCCCTGTCCCCGTCCCAACATCTGCTATGCGCATATGGTCATGCTGCGGAATTGCAGGGTGCAGCAGAAACCCCATACTTTCCCGGAATGCTTCATGTTGAGCATCCAATCTGAATTCTTGTCAGTTTGTATAACCGGAAACTCAGGGGAAAGAGCACAAACCTGTCGCTTTCTACCTTAGTCCTGATTAGGAGATAGTTATCGGCATCGCTATGTGAACCCATTGCTAACGGATCTCGGAACGGTATACAGAGTCTCAAAGATAGATATTGCAGAGTGCTAAAGAAACTTGTCCAGGAGAAGGCTTTCGAGAGTAAGGGGCATGGTTTCCACCAACACAACGCTCCAGGAACAATCGAATATATATACTCTGCCGCCATAGTTGCGACTAACCTCTTCAAGGCTTATCAATAGGACTTCGAATTCCGTGCAAGGACGGCTTTGACATCAATGATATTATCCATCCGATTCATGTACTGTGCTTTGAATGGACGTGATGTATGTAACAATACCCTCTCCCCCAGAATCTGCGAGGCTAGTATTGTTAGATAGAAACCGTGCAGCTTATCAACAGCTGCTTCTTTGTATGCAGATGTACAGGGAGGAGGGTACATGTACAGTGCGCAGAAGACCATGAGCACTTGCAAAAGTTTCCCCACCATTCGTAGAACTGACAAGCCTAGTTTTGGAAAACCGCAAAACTGCGATTGTCATGGTCATTTCATCATGATTCGTAATGGTTAGATGAACTTGCTGATCTATCTTCTCATTACTCTGTACGGAGTAGTTTGGACATATAAACGAAGAAAGAAAAGGGACGTAAGTGATTCGAAAACAATTGGAAAGCTAGCTGTTTGTCTCAAAATCGGACTGGTCTAGCATGTATACCCGAAAAATCGATCATGTAAACTATGGTCTTGTAGTTGGTATTTTGTGAAAGAAATGGCAAATCAGTTGCAGGCCTGAAAATATAATATTTTACTCCGGGATCATGAGAGCTATATAGTTAGATCCAACGTGAAGTAAAGGCAAGGTACCTTCAGACCAACCGTGCCAGATGAGATAGAACTAATGAGAGGAGTTCGGTCTGCGGAACCCTGGCGAACAAATCTGTGTGTCTATATGAAGAGCCAAATTCCGTTGGTAATCGGGTTCAGTAGAGGTGCTCTATATACACATAGGGGGTCTTAATTCAAAAACTACAGAACTACAAAGATATAGGTGTGCCGCGGTCGACGACGTGTGATGCTAAATAGGGATAAATCAGACATTACCCACGGTAGACGCGTTCCTAGCTCCAAGACCTAGACTTGTCTATACCCAAGGTGTTGGATAGATAATGGAGGCTGGTAGAACTGCACCTGCGGGAATCCCCATTGAAGACATGTATAACCCTAATGTCAACACTCTCTGGCTATGACACGAAATTGCAATAACCAAGCGTGAGGCAGAATAGGCTGGAAGGGACATGATTATACCTCTAAAAACCAGGGCTCCATGGATTTTCCGACCTCTGGCTGGTAAAAGGGGTGAGTGTATCCTTCCTCTTTATCCTCCGAGAGCACGCCGGGATCGCTATCCATACATTGCCTGCGGGCTATATACAGGTCATAGGTACGCCTTGGTAACACACACGCACATGAGCCATGAGACATGAGACATGAAGAGTAGGAGCAACTATTTAAGCATATCGCTGGCAGGGCCGTCATCGTCCGTCCAAACGAGGGGCGGGGTCTCTGTCCCACTCTCCTCCGCTGGGCCCAGGAAACTGACTACTACGTAGGTTTAGTCTGCACGCAACAAAGACGTATTCATGGCGTCTCTGGAATCCCCGTGGCAAGTCAAGGGTCATTACGCACCCTCTCATTTCTTATCTGAGATTCATGGACGCGATTGGGTGAAGCGGAAGGAAGGTCAGGAACGTTGTTCCTTGTTGACAATTTTTGGGCATGTATAATGTATTGAAAAGCCCAAACAGTAAGGCTTGCTGAACTATCTAATGCGAGATATAATCCAAAACATCCCGGACATATATATAGACCCCTGTGGAAGGAAACAACCCATGGGCCCTCCAACACTGGCGGTTTGTAGAAAGGAAGAAATTCCGGAACGCCCTCGCAAAACCTTCCCCGCCATCCACCCGAGCGCCCTGCTGAAAGGAGAACAAATGAAAAGGCAAAATATGACGAGAAATTCTTAATCCGTAAAGTGGTTGTACATTTGGACATGGTATGCATCAATTAAACCATCGCTAATATTTTTGGGGGCAAAAAAGGGAATATTAAAAGAAGAAACGGAGGAAGATTAAAGTGAGAACCTAGCACTGTGCAGGTTGGTAGGAGTACCGCCCCTTGCGAGAACCTCCGTCGTCAGCTGGCCAAGCCTGCTTGATATTGCGTCGTCCCGTCCGTAGAGGTATTTGGTTGTGTTGATGTGCCGGGCGTACTAATGCTCGGCACGCTGTTGGAGGAGAATCGCGCTGGGTGACGGTTCGATGACAATGTGGATGAGAATGATGTGACCCTGGTAGGCTCACTTGAGATTTCGACTACCGCCATTTGATTCGCTGCGCCTAGCTCTGAAAGTTCGACCGTGTCGAGGATATTGTCTGTGGAGCTTGAAATAGTATGTATAGTTCGTGAATTCTTGAGAACACCGGGGCTCGGCTTTTGTCTGCTATTAACGCCTCGAAGTGCTCCACCGCCGATAGTAGGCGGGATCTCGTACCTGGGATCGCCGCTGGGTTTGCGTCTGTGGCTGCTATCAGATCCGCTCTCGGTTTGGATGTCTGCTTCCACTAGGCGCCGCCGTGTAAGGAAGTATAAAATCGAATCAACCCAGCCAGAGCACATCAAGAGACTTCCCGTAAAATAGAAATAGGGCATTCCCGGGTGACGGCCATTCATCATACTCATTCGGCCGGCGGCGATCGGAAGTGAGATGACAATGTAGGCGATTGGGTATATGATCATGATCTTTAGCACTTTGTTGAATTTGGGCCGTCTCGAGCCGTTGCCTCTAAACTCTTTCGACGACTTTAAGCGGTGCCGGATAATGAAAAATAGGGTTGGGTAGATGATAATGATACCGATTTCTGTGACAAATATCCAGAAGTAATGTAAATATAGGCGTTCATCTCCATACTTGCTATCAATCCAGCACTAGATTCGACTGTTAGCAAAAGTTCCGCATCCAAAACGAGTGAAAAACGCTAAGGAAATCTCACCCAAGCACCAGTCGGTACGAAAACATGTCTGCCATGAAGTGCAGGGGCAAGAGCAGTGACAAGCAAGCAGAATATCCAAATACCAACGACACATCCCACGAACACCGCATGGCTCGACGTTTTTCTCCAGACCACGTTCGCAAAGGTATGGATAGCGATGGCAAGGACAAACATGCCACTGGCGACATTTCCAAAATTGATAAGCCAGCCTTGAGCAAAGCACGCCGGAGAATAGATTGATATCTCGTTCTTTAGCAGCCAGTGAGGAGAGACTAGACTGGCCGAGGCCTGATGTAGATCCGCGATTAAAAGGTTGAATACCAATATGATGAGTTGATTTCTTCCCGGATATCTGGTATAGTACCGTCTCCAGAAGATAAGGCGATATGTGAGCCATACCACCACCGAGCCTGTTGTGAGGACTGAAAGTAGACTGCAAGCGAAGAAAGAAATCACTCCGCTACGATTCTCGGCGGGTAGTGGACTGATAATTCCCGACTCCGGTACATTGCTGCGCAGCAGCTTTACAGCAGACATGCTGACTGTTGTAGCTGCGCGCGCAACGGTTTGAGATGGCAATGTATGAAAGGATTATCTCCAGTCACCTCAGTAACAAAACACGCATCGATCGATGTATTAGGTGAACTAGTTAACGGGAAATTGCAAGAGTTTTCATCAGAGATTCAAACAGGCTTTGCGCTGCTTTGCACATTTTTGCATAGCTCGCTTGCCGTGGGCGCCGGTGGGGGGAAAACAGGGAAGATTGGAAATAGATGGTAGTTTTGGCGAGCGGGAAACAAAGTGCAAGTTCGGCCAGTGGGAGGGTTGAACGAAGCGAAGAAGCCAGCAGAGAAGGCCGAAATATGAAACTGAAGGAGGAATATCTGGGGAGAATGGCGTCGTGGAGAAAAGATCGGTCAAACTCTAAGCGGAATTTGAAAAGAAGCCCGTATTCAAAGGTTTGAGCGAGTCCTATCAAAAAAGTGGCAGGATGCAGGCTGACCAGCTCCGGAATCGGCCCCCGCAAACCTCAACGGTGAGTGTGTGTGCGGGTGACTTCAACCTCGGGGAGAAAAAAAGAGTCAAAATAATAATAGTATTGATATTAATACCAAGCCGACAGTGGTGTTATCACAGATGGAGCGACATGAGTACCTGCAGGCCGGATTTCACAGGCCTGACTTTACAACCCTTCCTTCGACCGAACAGCGAAACCGCCGGCGCCTCCACGCGCAATTGAGGTAGTCAAAAAGTAGAAAAGTAAAAAATAAGAAGAGTCTTGATCACCAGACCGGTGTATCTCCTCACAGGGGACTGCTTATGCTCCAGGTGCTCAGTGCCGACCTTGCTAGGTATCTTTATTTCCCGAAAAACGTGCGTGCCACGACGCCGGGTCATTCTGTACCTGGAATTGATGTCGGCATCCATGGACAATTCCTTCTCGTTCTGGTGGCAAGTCAGCAGCCTGGGAATCTGGGGGGGGAATCATTCAGGCAAAGTTCGCTTCGAAAAGCGCCAAACACCACGCCACTCCAAGGAAACGCGCAGAGCTAGCCTGGAAACCAAGGGATGGCCAGAGGCGCAGTGAGAAGTTTAGGGGGTTCGGCAGTCTGGAGAGTTTGGCTGCTAACGTTAGCTCTTGACTAATCTTGTCTCCTCTCTCTCCGCATGTGGGTAGGTCGGTAGTTATGGTACCTATTATTATTGAAACATCTATCCCGGTACCCAGCAGATAGTGGGTGTGTGTGTGCTTTGCATTATTTTTGGCATTATTCGATATCCAGGCTCAGTTTCCACCACCAGGCGACTGCTTGTTGAGATCCGTATCAAGCACTATTACTGGGCGGGGCATCAACGAGGAGGACGGGAGCTCCCAGAGTGCTGATATGTGAAGGTGAGGTGTTATTCTGTGTGGAGACATACTACTAGATGATTAGCCTAAAAAAGAGATTTCGCGTTGCTGCAAAGGTTGTTGACGTTGAGTCCATATGCTCGCTTCTCTTAAGTTTCGGTGATACGTATCCAGCTCTCCAAATCAAGCCCCGAAAAACTAAATACAAAATAAACAATTGCTTGATCACTTGCAGTCGGGCCGTGGGGTGCCTTATCTCCGTGTGGTATCGGATACTACTTTTAACTTATCAAATATCACCATCTCCGCTGTATATCCTATATTGTACTTCAACGACATACTTCTAAAAATCTTCTTTGAATTGTGTTCGAATAAATAGCTTGATACCTTTTCTTTGCCAACATGGAACATCTCTCATCTGTCCCACACAAGTCCTTGCCTGGTAGTAAAGTGGACCGGAGTTTGTCCCTTAATGCCGGCAGAAAGTGACTTGTTACGCTGTAAATCATGCGCTCTTAGCTTGTAGCCAAGAAAGCCCGCTCAATCTCTGTATGAAAACATAATAGGTTAGGCATCCAAAGAGTTATCATCCATAGTGTTGTTGGCCAGAGCTGCTCTGGACAAGTACATACCACCACCAACATCTCCCTCCATCCGTACCAGTAGGGATGGGTGGCAACTTTTGGCTGCTTCGAAAGGTACTCTCCGGGTCGTGACTATGTTATTGTTCGGCGGGAAGGAAGGTTTCGGATAGAGCCCTTGATAAATTGGCCCAAGAACGCATTATTGGACGCGGGAGGCATGAACTACTAGCATGTCGCTGGCGAGAATTGTTCGGTGACATAAAGCTTCTCCATGGATCCACGGGGGGCAGCCATATTTATGCCTTTTCAGGGAGCTTGCGATATACATCAGAGAGCGACAATGTTTTGCTGAGATGAGCAAACGCCTGTAGTTAGTTAACTATACCAAAGTTAAGCTGGCCGTCAACTGTGTCTCTGCAGATGATGTCAAGCTGGGCGGTGGGATATTTTGATGCTCCGGCTCAACACCGAGGAGCGCAAACGGAGTCTTGCAATTTGATTGGTCCTATATTGAAACTTGCTTGATCAAAGTACACAACAGAAGAATGACCTCCATGGTATGCACGTGCTCTATATCCCCAGGCAGGCGTCATCTGGAAGAAACATTGTTTAATTCTGTTCCAGCGCCCCAAAAGTCAAACAATCGGCTCAGGGCTCGCCAGCACTTTGATTCTTCTTTGAACACACTGGAAAGCGAAATGCTTGGTGGACAACTGCCAAGCCAGCCACCGGTGATGGATGTGAGATTTTAGTACAAACTCTAAACTGTACCGTACATGTACATGGAACACTATTCTGAGTCTCTGACGTGCGAGTGGTGCTTTTTTCCGTCCAATGCCAGCACGAGAAAAAGGCTGACCTCGAAGACCCATATACTGGATTGGGCAGTTGAGGTGACGAATTCTTGTCCGTTGCAGATATTTGCATACAACCAAAAATGCTGCATGGCGAGGTTGGCGCTCTCAATGGTCGTGTTGTACCGGCTGCCACCAAGTGCGGCGGAATGTTGGAGATACTTGCAGCCAGTGCTAGCCACGGATTGGCCACAATCCCTCCTGGGCAATGCCATTCTCTCCATTATTGGCACAGGGTATTTTTCGCCGGATCAAAGCCGGTCGTCAACAAGCAGCCTCTCTTAAGGCTCTCATGGAGTCATGCAGCGCTCTAGCACTGAATTGAGCTGAAGGGAAGCATCTCCTTTGGCGGGAATCAGGGATTCAAGGCCTCGCTCGCCTTTGATGCTGTTCCAGCTCGGCTCCCAGCTTGTCGGCGCTTCATACTACATGGGGATTGTCCGAATTTCTCTTTATTCCCCTCCTTTGGAGGCCCGTCCCTTTTCCCTTTTATCAAGGCGGTCAAACCAAACTTTTGAAAGCTGCACCCACTTTGCGTAGTAAAGACAGTACGTCCGATTAAGATATGGCTGAAATAGAGGCTCCTCCCGCCGTTCCCGCTATCGCAGCGGAAGATCGTGAACAAGACAATTTGGTGGTTGACCCAACAGTATGCAGAATCCTTCCTTTATTCATACCTTCTTCTAGGAGCGGGGTTAACCGGGCATACAGATTGATGACTCGGATTCTACCTATGGAGATGAATTGTGTGCTGAATCCTTCTCGAGTTTTTCGCCTGATGCTGCCGGTGGATGACATATGCTGACGATTGAAGATCTGTTTATACTGCATCCGTGACATCAAGTGTTACCGACTACCAGAAGTCTGTTAGCCCGCAGTTCCATCTAACTTTTAGCTATGCGACCAAATCGTTTGGATTGACATCTGCCTTAGGGAGAACGGTATGGGCCTGATAAGAGAAAGCCAAATGCGAAATCCTATCGTACTTATTATTTTTGTGTCTGTGCAGGTCGAAGATACCATGCCTATAAAGAAGGACGTCAGTAAACGTTTCATAAATTTTCCGAGAACCGTAGATTTTAATTGCTAAAAGTGAAATCATCCATCTGATATCACTTTAGGATATTTGCTCCCTAACGATGAGCAGGAGAACGAGCGACTTGACATGCATCACGCACTTATTCGCGTAACCATGAAGGATAAACTGTTTTTAGCCCCCATCGGAGATGCCCCAGGTCGGGTTATTGATATCTGTACTGGGACTGGCATCTGGGCAATTGAGTTTGGTACGCCCTCCGTTTCTATTAATTTTGTTCGCTATCTGAACTTAAGCTAACTGTATAATTTGTAGCCGATTTGTTTCCATCCGCTGAGGTATAGCATGCCCTCCTCTAGGCGTCCTATAACGACTTGCTAAACTTTTGAAGGTTATCGGAAACGACCTCAGCCCTATTCAACCCAAGCTGTTCGTCTCGTGTTTTTCCAAATCCATCCTCTAGTTGGTGACTCGATTATATTCTAATATGTAGAGGACAGGGTTCCTCCAAATGTCAAGTTCATAATCGATGATGTTGAAGACGAATGGGGTTATGCGAATGATCCGTTCGACTTCATCCATGCTCGATACCTCACTGGCGGTGTTAAAAATATGCCACGTTTGCTGGAACAGGCATTTGCGTATGACTAAACCGTTCACTCTCAAGCATTTCCAGTTATCCAATGCTAATAATTCCTTTTTTTTTTTCCATAGCTGCCTCAAGCCCGGTGGATGGGCCGAATTCCAAGACTGGGATGCCTTGGTGCAGTCTGCAGACGGCACAATAAAAGATACCAGCATCGAGCGTTATTTCACCAGCACTCTTCCTGCATTCGAGAAGGCCGGTTACATCACTCGACCGGGCATATATCTTGAGAAGTGGATGAAGGATGCGGGATTCGTTAACGTCCAGGTTCACAAGCACCTCGTCCCGCTCGGAACATGGGCGAAAGACAAACATTATGTTCGTTTTCTTCTGTTTATATAATCTCCTTGCTCCTCCGATTCCAATGCTTCTGGCTTCCGGTGCGGAATATGCTAATCAGCTGCTAACTCCCCCCTCCTTTCTTTTTTCTCTTACTTTAGAAAACGATTGGTGCCTATAACCTACTCCAGTTCGAGGAATCCCTAGAAGCTAGCGCGGTTGCCGCGTTGACGCGCATCGAAAATTGGTCCAAGGAGGAAGTCGACATCTTGATTGCGAAGACGAAGCACGATGCAAGGAACTCGAAGATTCACTCTTTATTCCACTTGTATGCATTTTTTCACCCTCCCTCTTTCCCCCCATCTCCCTTGCCCTTTTCTCC
>JAFEJD010000370.1:0-13908 GCA_018296065.1 Blastomyces percursus
TAGCCATCACCTTGATGATGTTCTAGGCTACTGGGGCAAAAGAGCTCAATTACCCTCTCACCATATTGGTAGAGGAGGACGAACCATCCAAGCCAAGCCCCTCCAACAGATGTTACCAGGCAGATCCCGTGACACGGTAACTAATTTGGTATTGGTCTCGTATTTCTGTACTTTTTAGCGGAGCTTATGAATATAAACGATCACCAACCAGCCTAGGGCCTATTTATTATTCTGTGGAAATTATATAGATGTTTCTCTCGTAATATATGGCCACGGATAAGGAATGTAGTCTGCGCTGTTTATTTGTTTGAAAACAGCACGTCGAATAAATAAGCATTTCTATATGTCTTTTGTACTCGTATTGAAACATTCCATACAGTTTCTCCAATGTTCTATAGTTAGACGATGACGACAGATGTCTGTCTCTCTCCTCCTATTCTTTCTTCCCTCGAACCTTCAGAGCCCAACTAACGCACCAGAAATTCTCGAGATGGCGTAGACCACCCAATTGCTATTCCCAGCTGCGAAAAGTCTCTCGTTAACTTTTTTCCAAGCCTGCAAACCTCCTCTCTTTTCCTTCACTTCTACACGTCTATAAATTCGTTTACAACGTTTCACTCCAAAAATGAGGCCACGGATACTTCTGCCACTCGCCCAGCTTGTCCTTTCCGCCTCTGCCGCAATTGAGTTCACAGCACCGGTTGCTGGAGCTATCTTGAAAGCCGAGGACACTCTGATCGCGGAATGGCAGCAAGTCGGGAATAACTCTGAAATTCCCGATGCTGTCCGATTTGATATTTTCCTTTGCGCTGGCGGGAACGACGAAGATTCCTTTGTAAGGATGATGCTATATCACCTCACTTCTGGTTAAACCCAGTTCTTCTTATTAGTATCTACTAACTCTATTACCTTTTTATGACATAGGACCAATTGATGCACATAGCAAAAGACAGGGATTTCGGCCAAGGGAACTCAACCTCAGGTCCCATCGCTGTTGAAATTGGCGGAAACGAGCCCAATGCATAGTGAATAATGCCTCTCACACCTAAATTTCAACGGTTGCAATGTATATCAATTCATAAGTCCCAACTAACCAACTCCCCCTCAGTTTCCTCCAAATGGTCATAAGCAACCCCGATGGTCTTGACGTCGTCCACTCTCCACGCTTCACACTCTCAGGGATGACCGGTACTTTCCCAGCTAGATTGCTAGATGGAATAAAGACTGTCTCCAGAACTACGGACAGCCCGCCAATTAATGGCAATGAACTGCGCAAGCGGCAGGCAAATCTACCTCAAGCGGAACAAAAGGGGTTGACGCGCTATGCGCCGATGCCTACACAGCCCCCGACTAGAATAACCCTCAAGACTGCTCCTCCGTTATTTCCTCCAAGCTCCTTTGACATTGCAATGACCTTCTTACCCCCGCCTACTATCCAGACGACGGTTTCTGCGAAAGCGACGTTTAAGGTGACCAGTATTGAGAATACGGTGAGTGACCCTAATTAAATGTATCTATATACATCTCTCTGTATTTCTTAGTCCTTGTTGCTGATGTGTTTTGGTTCATTGTGTGAAATAGGCTGCGCCTGCGCCGGTTGATGACGATATGCAGAAATTTTTGAACAGGTGGAAAGATTAACATTGGACATGGGGTCGGGTCGGTCCATTTCTTCTACCTCATCTGGCTTTATTACTTTCTTTTCTCCCTTTATTCGATTTTTTCCTGCGTCTTTTCTATTTTTAGGTTTGACCAGGCCGCCCTTGGTTATGGTTATATTTAGGTTATGGTTTATGCCTTATGTTACCCTAAGGTAACATTAACGTATGGAGTTAGTTTTGATTTGAGATTTGAAGTATCACGGGGCGGAAACCGTCATGTTTTATGTTTTGCGCTTTTAAGCCTATTCCCCTTCCACCCGTCCTGCTTAAGAAAGCCATGCCTTCGTGCAGTGAGTTAGTCAATGTAGTATGCAGTGAAAGTTGTTTTAGCGCAATTGATTTATATATTCTATTTAAATGAATTATTTGATTCATATTTTATATCCTGAGATAGAGCTTCCTAGAAGCACAAAAAGCAAAAAGATAAAGACGTCTACGCTTTTTTATGCCCTTTTTTATGTCCATTGTTAAGATCGGACGCCTAGTTGCGGTATCGGTTACCTAGTATATATCCCAAAAGAATTTTGTTGGGGAATAATCTAATATGCTGAGAAAATGGAAGATATGGACGACTTCAAACTTCACCTCCACCCAGTGCCAACGCAGCCCCTATTCTCCTACGTGAATGTATGTTGGAAACATCGGGAAAGAGAAAAATCAAAAGCCTGGAACTTCACCAACAATCAAACCAACCCCAGCCCCGCGTCAACAAGAAGAGAAAAAGCAAAATCAAACCGCCCGCGGGGACGCCCCACTGAGAACCCGGAACTCATCTTCCAGCGCAGGCGTTGTAGGCCGACTCGCCCTTTCTGACGTTCCAAAGAACGCAATATTCTGCCTCAGCGCCACATACTCGCTATCCGCATACCCAAGCACGGAAAGGATATGCGTACTCCGTAGGCCCTTGATGCGCGCGATCTCATTGCTGCCGTAGTTCACCAATGCTCGCCCAACTTCCCGCGGTGACGCGCCTTGAAGCGGGAAATCGCCGTTGAGGGAGGCGGTGGAGGCTGAGCGTCGCTCGACGACGACGATCCGCACGGCTTCTTGCTGGCCGAAGTGCCCTTCGACGCCTATGACACCTGCGGGGAGTAGGCTGGCTTTGTTTGAGATGGCGGCGTAAGCACCTGCATCGATGTAGACAGTGCCGTGGGGTGCGAGTCCGTGTAACAGCCAGAAGGAGCGGGAGTGGATCGGGGTCGTCGAGGGGACAAAGCGAGTATGTGCCGGCAACGTTGCTCTTCCAAAGGATGGAGATGGAGGCGTTGATATTGGTGGAGATACGGGCTTTTCATTTATGGTGGTTGTTGTTGATGACGAGTTCTGTGCGTTATGTTGGAGGTATCGTATGATTGCGAGGACGTTGCCTGGCCGTGAGCTACGGGTTATTATGGTCGTGACGCCAGCACTTGTTGCTAGGCGTGCCGCGACTATTTTCGTGCTCATCCCGCCTGTTCCCAATGAAGAGCCTGCGGAAGATACATCGGCTGTGAGGCTGGAGATGTCCGACACAACCTCAATAACTTGTGCGTCTGGGTTGGTGCGAGGATTCGATGTGTATAAGCCGTCGACATCCGTCATTAGGAACAGATAATCTGCTCTAACCATACCAGCGGTGATGGCAGATAACGTGTCGTTGTCACCGAATTTAATTTCCTAGTTAGGGTTATGTCAAACATAAGCATTTCGCTGTGGTAAGTCCCCTCCCTCCATCCATCTCCTAGTTCGATCATAACCCCACCTACCGAAACCGCCAAAGTATCATTTTCATTCACGATCGGAACCACTCCCATATTCAAGAGCTCCGTAAGTGTGTTTTGCGCATTGAGATATTGGGTTGTCTGTATTATATATTACCACGGTTAGACTCCGTAATCGGCTAGTGTCATAGGCCCTCTTGAATTGTATGCCCACGGAACGCACTCACGTCCGCAATATCATTTCTCGTCAACAAAATCTGAGCCACGGGTTGTCGCAGATGCGCGAACAAACTATCCCATAGACTCATCAGTCTGCATTGTCCAACAGCCGCCAAAGCCTAGAGTTGGGGTTAGTCAATGTATTAATAATGGCTACGGGTTCGTTTGAGTATTAGTATATACTGCTGTGATGCGAACCTGTATTCGAGGAAGATGTGTTGGGCGAGTGTCGACATCCATCCTACGCAATCCAACTCCGACAGCACCTGAAGAGACAATGATGACTCGGTGCCCATCTCTTAGGAGTTTTGCTGTGGTCTCGACGATAAGCGTTAAAATGGACAGAATGGGTTCATGCGTAACTTCGTCAACGATTGAACTCGTCCCTTTTCATTCAAAGTAACAAATCAGTTGCTCAGCCGACACAAATAATGACAGCTTTGTCAACTAGCTTATCTTTTTCAAAGGTACGCACCCAATTTAATAACAATCGTGAATACTCTGTTAGCCTTCATATTGCCGGTATCGTCACCGTCAGTAGTTGATTCTCCTTGCCTGGAAGTCGGGCGCTCATACTCATGAGGCCCCCTCCCAGGAGAAGAGGAGGGTTCTGAAAACGGCTCCAGGATCCCGAGCGTATATAAAACGCCTACTAGTCGTTGTTGGTGGGTCCCGTCATAGGGCGCCGGGATGGTTTATCGTCTCCATTAAACAGTCTGTCTTGGTTATAATTTAGTTTTATTTCATTCTCGAGTTTCCCCGATCCTTGAATGGCACATGTTCTGCCGTCCCTCACCGCTCTCGGGCAGATCTCATTGTGTCACACATGAAATTCCGGCAGGAATTACTTATTGACATCACCGGGTGCAGACTAGGTCCACGGCGGGTCGATACGTTTCTACTGTGCAGCAAATGGCAGATACGAACTCATCAGGTACTGGGGCTAGCACCCCGGTACCACCTACAGACACTGGCTACACACCAGGCGATGACACCTGGACCCAAATGAAGAACATATTCTCGGTTCTGACAGGTAAAATGACGGAAGCGGGAAAGGATCAGTTTTTACTTGCGCGGGATATCCGAAATGAAGAAATTGATTGTAAACGCTGTGAGGACCAGCGTGATTATCTTATAAAATACAGTATGTTTGTCTCTGCTTTAAACCTTAGAAAGTGCCTGTCTACATTACTTTCCATCATGTTCAGTGCTTACACCGTATCTCATTTTCATCCAGGTCCCATAATCCGCTTTCTTCAAGATAACATCAAGCAACTGGGCGGCGATATATCTAGCCACAACATCCATTGCCGACGCTGCACGCAACGACAAGCCGGCGGCTTCGATCCGGAGTACGGTATCCGGATATGCGCAAATGCAATGAAGGACCAGGGACATTTAGAAGATACAATGGCACATGAGATGATGCATGCCTACGATCATTTACGATTCAAGTTGAACTGGACGGACAATTTGAGACACGCTGCTTGCACTGAGGTTCGTCTATATTTCGCCTTTTATCATATTCCAAATCCGACCTCCCAAGATATCACATTCGACATATAAGATAAGACAACATAGTCTAATCGTTTGTTGGCTCGTGTAGATTCGGGCAAGCTCATTAAGCGGAGAATGTAGGTGGGCCCGGGAGTTCTTCCGGCGCGGCCAGTGGAAGCTAACGCAGCAGCATCAGGAGTGTGTGCGGCGGCGTGCGGCGTTGTCAGTCATGGCGCGACCGGCTTGTAAGGATGCGGAGCACGCGAGACAGGTCGTAGATGAGGTTTGGGATAGCTGTTTCCGAGATACCCGCCCTTTCGATGAGATTTATCGATAAGAAAGGAAAAGAAAAAGAAATTTGTAGGGTGTTTCTAGGAGTTTTTCCCCCTCATTTTTCCGTTTTTTCTCATACATATGTACTGTACATGTACATACATTATATGGGTATTGGTAGGACTGTTTCAACTAGACTATCTGGCAGGGGAGAGCGGCGTTTTATTTTGGAATTATTAATTCTTTGATACTCTGATAAACCACTCAATAACTGACGATAAGACCGAAAACTTGAAAGAAGCTACTGTAGCCCCTAAAAACAATTGTCCCTGTGCAATCAATGCCATGTCTCCGATCCTGTACTCCAAAGCTAAGAAAAACGGACAATCAACCATACTTCATACACCCGCTCGATAAATGATAACATCCACTACTAAATTCATGCTAGAAATGTTCAAAACACAAGGCTATAGGTAGGCAAATCTACTCTCTATAACTTTTGTTGCCTGAGCTTCGCTTCGCTGCCCTCTCGCCTTTGACACAATGTTTAATGATCCAGGGATGCTGCTGAACTTCGTCCAGAGGAATGCGCTGTTCTGGGTCAAGAACCAATAACTATTTGAGGTTAGCGAGGCCTAAAGAAACTTCCAATTAGCAGAATGGATGTCAGACCAACCTTCTTGATAAGATCTCTAGCCTCCGCGCTCACAAACGACGGCACTTTCATCTCACCCCTAGCAATCCGCCGCCGTGTCATAATTGGCGTGTCTTCAAACGGAGCCTCGCCAACAAGGAACTCGTATGTGAGCACGCCTAAGCTCCATAGGTCGATTTTCTCGTTATAATAATTGTCCTGCAATCCAGGCTTAAGCATTTCCGGGGGCAGGTAGTCCAAAGTGCCGCACATGGTATTTCTCCTGTTATTTGGAGCATGTACGCTCCAGCCAAAGTCGCTTATCTTGATTTCGCCGTGGATACCCACAAGGATGTTCTCTGGCTTGATATCACGGTGCATGACGTGCTTCTTGTGCAGGTATTTCAATGCAGCAGCCATTTGAGCGATATATTGCGCAGCCTTCCACTCTGGGAATCGGTTTTCCTTTCGCAGGTGTTTGTATAGCTCTCCATTGCCCGCAAACTCGAGAATCAGAAACACTCGTTTGCTATCATGGAAATGGCCGTATAAGCGTAATATATTGGGATGTCTCAGATTGCTTTGGATTTCGATTTCTCGTCGTAATTGCTTCTCGACTTTGCCCTGGACCAGCTCGCTCTTGTGCAAGACTTTCAACGCACAAACGAAGCCAGTTGATCGCTCCCTAGCAAGGTATACTCGGCCAAACTTGCCCTTTCCAAGGGGTTTTCCAATTTCGAACATTCCTAGGTGGAATTTCTTTGGGGCACTTGGCTGTTCGTAGAACGGGATGGAAGTCCGGCTGGCCGCAGTACTTTCCTCCGTGGAGCTACGGGACGAAGATACCAGATTGATGCTTCCTTGGGGCTTCCGGGGAGAAGAGCCATTGCTATTTTGGAGAGCGTACTTTAGCAAATTTGAGCGGTTTGGGTTGCTAGTAAGCTGCGTTGCTGAACTCGAGGGGCTTATTGAAGTTGTGGTTGTGTGTGTGCCCTGCTTGTGGTATTAGCCTAATATTCTCACATCATCGAATCTATATATATATATGTATTGTGTATCTAGAAATTACTTTTTGTTTGTGGTAGGATGCGGTGTTGCTGGGAGGTTCATTTTCATCATTGACGGAGAGATGCTCAAACCGAGCTTCAAGTGTCTTCGACATTTGTAGAGGAAAGTGGAAGTAATATGAGCTATCAGGAGAAGAGAGATAAAATAGAAAAGCTCTTCTCAGAGTGAAAATAAATCGGTCCCTGTTCCTGGTTAATCCGTATATCTGCTATGCAATTGAGGCTGAAGGAATTTGATATTCACCAGGCCCAGATCCGTCTTTATTTACTCTGCCGCGGTCACCACAGCAACTCCGGACCAATGTTAATCCGGCAGTCCCTCGTTTTCTTATCGCCTTGGCATTCTGCGGGGCAGATCCGACCCAATTAGGTAATCTACCCAAACCCGCGTGAAGAATCATTTATCTATTTTGGATCTTCTATGAAGCACAACGCGGGAATATTTGCAGTCGAGTACAGCCAAAATTAAAGCATTGGACTTTTATTGGGTTCTCATATATACCTCGGCCTTGGTTGATGATACACAACTCACTGACTAGCTGGATACCGCAATCAACTTTGGGTACATTGACGAACACACTGCCTCTCGCGCGTCCCATAATGACCTCCAACGGCGCACACCGGGATACACAATTTCCCTCTGCCACTTCCCCCAGATACAATTCTGTTACAAGGCACGGCTTCAAAATAACTACCCAAAAACTACCAATACTTAAAGCCGGTCCAATCGATGAGATGACTACGAAACTTGGCATTGCACCTCCAGAGATGATATTCGGCGACAACCATGTCATAATCGAGCACCAGCCCTCAGGATGGAAACTGGATTTCAACGCTTTTGATGCCTTAGACCGTGTTGACAAAACTGGGGAGACTATGCTGAAAGTGGCTTATTCGAAGGAGTGGCAGCAGAGCAGGTGAATACCGACGAAAATGTGAAATCTGTGATTTGATGCTACGTTGGCATGGACGCTAAATTGTTTGGTTTTTACTTGCTTAGGGAAAACACGCACCAGGGGATTAAAGAGATAATCAAACCATTTGATTGGTCCTATAGCACGGATTATAAAGGCACACTGTCGCCAAGCGCAAAACCATTCGAACCGTCCTCATCCTCGATCCCTATTGAACTCCTAAAGCGGCCAGATCCTATCCTCTTTTTCGACGAAGTTATGCTATACGAAGATGAGCTAGCGGATAACGGCATTGCCATGTTATCGTGCAAGATTCGTGTCATGCCTTCTCGCCTGCTGCTTTTGTCTCGGTTTTTCATGCGGCTAGATAATGTACTGGTTCGCCTTAGGGATACTAGAATATATGTCGACTTTGAAACGGGGGAGGTGATTCGGGAGTATCAGGCGAAGGAGGAGAAGTATGACCAAGTGCGACAGGTATGGGCTCATTTCTAAGCACACGAGATACCAGATTTGATGCAATTAGCTAACGAATAGCGCAGCGCCTAGTCAACTCGCGGGAAGATATTCCGGCTATAATGCGAGACCCAAATAAGCTCTCCGAATTATTACCTAAGGTGGATGCGAGCTTGGAACATGTTTTCGTTGACGGCTGAGATGTTTAGCTTCGGTATCGCTCTCCTTTTTAAGTAACGCAACTCTGCGCCCTCATGATATATCATGAACCCCCACAAATACTATCCGAGGAAAGCTACAAAATCTGGTCGCTCAAGAGTCGTGAAACTCACCTTACCAACTGTCTTAGAACATGCCTTCCTGAAGGTTTTGGGTGAACCTCCTTCTAACCTTGAGTATAGGTGGTAGCCTACCGGCACCTATTACACGTACCTATGAGCCTACAGTTATGTAGCGTCAAGATACCTGGTCCGATGCATTTAACGGGGCATATATGGGACATACTTTATGCTCTTAATATTTTACTCAATATTAATATTTACACTGAGTAACTAATTCTATACTGGCAATTCACCTTATTTACAGTTTCCAATGCCAGCTTTCTTTTCCATCTCCCCAAGTTCACTAGCAAACAGTGCAAACATCAAACTCGTAGTTATTTAACCTTGGGAGCCATCCATCCGCAACTCTCTTAATACAATTTAGAAGAAAATAGTTAACTACATCAATTGATCAATTTAAATATGTCTTGATCTTATTTTACATTTTCTCTATCACAACAATTATCTTATCTCTACATATCTAGTATCCAAGGATGCCTTCGAAACCTTCTTGTGTCCGATGCTCAGACATGCTAAGGCTATCATTCAAACCACAGGTAAAGAGTAAATCCAATCGCTGCAAATTAATTGAATGTGGCTTTATTTTGAACTGTCTCATGTGTTTTATTTACGTCAAGATCGTGCGAAACTCATTTACTTATACATATACATAGTTCCAGAGGCACTGCGCCCTTAATTCCTCTTCATCTCTTGTTCCCCGCCACGCCGGAACCTCTTCTTCCCGTTACGCGTCCGCATCGACATCCACCAAATCCACATCCACACCTCCGCCCAACAAGAGCAGCAATAAGAAAATACTACGCGACCCAGAAAATGAGCCCGCCAACTCCCCGTCGTCGCCGATATCTCACATAGCGCAGTCGCTCCAGTCGCGCGCCTCGCGCACGACAGAGACGTATACGGCATATGGAGCTACGAAGAAGATGTTCGAGGCTTGCCAGCTACAGGCGGACTATAAGATTCCTGAGGCGTCGCAGGTCGGCAGAATAGTGCCCAAGACGGCCAATGGTGAAGATCTAGGTGTAGGTGAGGGGGCGTGGTATAAAGGTTTGTTATTTATTTTCTTTCAACCTTCCTACTACATCTTTCGAGTATTTTGTTTGTGATGTATTTAGGAGGGTGAATATAAGGAAGATCAAATACAACAAATCCCCCCCCTACATTGCCAACAAAAACTAACGACATATAAATCTCAAATAAAACAGAACTCGCCCTCCTCCCGACCTTCTCCACCTGGTCCCAAATCACTTTCTTACATATGTACCTCCTAACCGTCCGCCTCCGCACCCTCCCCTCCCCCGAGAGCTTCCGCACCTACTCCCAACACCTCCTCGATAACTTCTCCCACAACGCCGAACACCGCATGACTATCTACCACGGCATGACCATGCGCGGTATTCGCAACCGCTACCTCAAAGACCTGTTCATCCAATGGCGCGGCGTGCTGGCTGCATACGACCAAGGCCTAGTGTCCGGAGATGCAGTACTCGGGGCCGCCGTGTGGAGAAACATTTGGAAAGCGTCACATGTGGAGCCGAAGGCGGCTGATGATGGGAATGAACCCGAGGAGATGGATTGGAGGAAAGTGGCAGTTGTGGTTGGGTATATGAGGCGGGTGTTGGCAGAAATGGGCCGGGTGCCGGATGAGGGGTTGGTGGATTTGGTTATTGGGAAGAAAGCTTTTGGACTAAATCGGCAGGATTGGGGGTTGGTTGGGACTGTGAGTCGGGGGATGAATGAGCCGTTTGGCCGACTGGCGGATGCAGAAAAAAAGGAGTCATAAACTTGGGTTGATGGTAGTGTGTAATGTGATAAACCTTGTTATTGCCTTGGAGATGGAATCCTAAGAATTATTTATATTTTGGGGTTGACCACTACTGTACAAATTAGTATATACTACATAATTAAGTGGTATGAATTTTCAAAGCATATTTTAGAGGTACTCTAGAACTGGGGCCAGAATCTGGTAAGCTCTCTACTACCGTAGGAGCTGGCACGCGTAGGTTAGTTGTAAGTTAGTATATAACGAACATACCCAGAACGTGGGCTAATGACACAAACTAAAATGTATAACAAGTGGTAAGATATGCAATCAGCAGTGGGCTCATGTTTGCATCCGTATCCGGTTACATGTTCCAGAGGGATAACCCTAATTCCCCTTATCCCCAAACAGATCCTTCTTCACCAAGCCTCTGCAGATGGGGTGGTAGAAATTCTCATTCTTTTCAAATATTTCAAGAGCGATGGTGCGATCAAACTTCTCCAGTGCGCGGTATCTTGCGTTCGGAACCAAGTCAGCCCCGTGATAAACCAGACGGCAGAGGCAGGGGTAGCTTAAAACAGTCACTTACAATGGGCGGACCATTTTCATTCGTCCGATGCTTGCCAATAACACGGCAGTGGGCTCGACGATGCCCTTATCACCAGCCTTCAAGCCGACTTGGAAGTACAAGTTCAAAACTTCGGAGTTTCTACTCTTCCCAAGCCCATATATATCGCCCATCAACCTTGACTGCTCTACTGAAAGAGGCTCCTCAAATGAGAGCACCTGCTCGAGGAATACTACCAGTTGGTTCGCGCTTAAGCCCTTAATATCAGCTGCGGTCGGAGTAAATTCCGACTCGGGGGCCGTTCGCCATTTCTCTGCCAGGTCGTAAACGACGTCAACCAGTGAGGTGTCGAGGTCTGGTTTGGGTGGCAGCCCAGGGCTGTAGAACCATTTGTCCCAATCGAGGGAGGTGAGTAAGGCATGGGCTTCTGAATCATTTGAGAAGAAATGGAGCATGCTCGACTTGAATTCATACGAGTCAAGGGACAGCTCCTTGTATTTCGTAAAGTACTTTTGTAAAAAGGAAATCCGTCAATATGCCAGTAGGGTTTACCACAATTTAGCTGGGGGGTGGAAAGGAGAACGTACGTGAGGGATAAACTTATCAAATTTGGCCTTCCCAATGAGATTCTCAAGGTAGAATAAGAATATGAACCCCTTTTCATACGGGATGCTGGAAAAAGCATCGTCTGGGTCCTTTCCTTTGAGGTCCACAATGAGCTTCGTGAACTCATGGTCATTGCCGAAACGTTCCACGGACTCAGTTAGGCTCTTCCATCCGATGATAGCGGAGAAATGGCGATAAGGCTCGCCGTGTCTATTATTAACACATCAGTAATCCGGGGAAACCAGTTTCCAGTTGCAACGACGACTCTTACACAGCTGCAAGGATCTGGAAAATGACAGTTAGTTTCTCTGAATACAATATTGTAAGCTTTACGCGGGCATATTAGTTACCCTTCTTTCCAAGTAAGTTGTCCAGCCCTCATTAAGCCAGAAGTGTTCCCAAGAAGCATTCGTGACAAGGTTACCACTCCAGCTGTGGGCGAGCTCATGGGCAATAACGTCAATATTTTGTCGGTCCTAACAACAGTGTCAATTAAAGCTTGCAACAAAAAATTAAAAATTAAAAATTAAAAGAAATTAAAAATAAATAAAAATAAATAAATAAATAAAAAATAAATAAATAAAAATAAAAATCAATGTCTTACGCCTGAGATCAAACTAGGTGTAGCGAATGTAAAAATCGGGTTCTCCATCCCCCCGTACGGGAAGCTTGGAGGCAAGATTAAAACATTATACTCCCCCCAGATATACGGGAAGATAATTTTCTATAGAACTTCGAAGTCAGTTTTCCGGTTCTGTTTCTTTTCTTCGCCGGAATAAAGCTAGGGATTTTCGGAATTCCATACATCAATTGCCTGTATAAACTTGTCCGTATCCGCTTCAAGTTCCCATTTGGAGCTCTCAAGCATGTCAGGACTTGCGGCGACCCTACTTCGTGGACCGATCGGCGCCTCAGCGATTTCCCTGTTCCGATTAGTTATGCATCTCGTTCCCCACGAAGTATCACAGGCCCGTAGCGAAAAAAAAGAGAGAGGGGGAAAAAAAAGAAAAAGAGCACCGTTAGGTACGGCGATTTAACCATAGCATAGCACTTACCCACTAGCAATCGCGAAAAGATAAGTTGGAATAGGCACCTTCTGGTGGAATTTATAAACCTTGTTACTAGATTCTGAAGAGGATGACGAGCCATCTCTAACTGGTACACCGCTAGCAATGACAGGAAGTGGCGACGAGATATTGAAATCAATGACAGCCTTGACATCTGGGGTGTCCTGGCATGGGAATATAGATCTGGCATGAATTGCCTGACATTGGGTAACTATGAGTGTAGAAAGTGTAGATAGTCAGAAATTGCAACTGATATAGCCCGTTTTATTTAATATAAATCATTTCCTCGTGAGAATAGAAGATGCTCACACATGTAGGGATGCTTTTGGGTAGATGTCTGGGTTGGCGTGAGCCATTGCAGGGCGGTGCATTTCTCAGTTGTCTCAACGGCGATATCGATATCAACGGTTTTGCCCAAAGCTACGCCTTCAGCCAAGGGTATTTTCAACGCACTGCCATAGGGCCCTTGTCGGGGCAACAGCTCGAACTTGTTCTGCGCGCCGTCAACTTTGACATCGCGGATATTAAGAAAGCTAGAATCTAATATGACTTCACGGGCCTCGCCATTGGTGAGTGATTTCAGTTGATGGATGACATTCCCCGAGAGTTGCTGCTTATCGAAGAGGATAGTGAAATTAACTGTCGTATGAGTAGTACGGAAGGCATTGTAGTTGGACTGGGTATTGGGATCCCTTGGAGGGTTGATGGTTACGTCCATACTGTATTCTCTGCGGATCAAAGTGACTTGAAACTGGACTTGGGATCTGATATGTGCCGTGCAATAGCGAAGACGACGCAATGGCTGCTGGAGAAAACGCATTGACACATCGAATCAGTGAGGGGTATTCGGATAAACTTCTTTGCAATTCGATGTAATAATGCAACAGACCAGACATGGCGGCTAGAAGAGGAGGGACATTAGTTATCCACGATCTGCGTTAATTAACTAACTAGTTAACTAGTACTAACGTAATCTATCACCGAGCGAGCCACTTAACACCACTTTTTAGTCTCAATTAAAGGTAAAATCAAGCTAATTTATGAATTATTTCCTGTATGTCTTGAGCATGTACGAGCAGTACGTCTAACAGTTCCACATATACTGCACTGACGTGCTACCCGTTTTTGTGGTTGAGGCTCAGA
>JAFEJD010003705.1:0-10280 GCA_018296065.1 Blastomyces percursus
AGGGGAGAAGAGAGGAGGGGAGAAGAGAGGAGGGGAGATGTATGCGGGATGTTTGTATATGGGTGGTGTGTTCTGCGGGATGCAGCAAAGGAGGGAGAGGGTAGGTGGGATGGGTTTAGAGTAACGTGATGGGGGGGTGTTTAGGTAGCGAGGGAACTGCGTTTTCCCGATATTATTTGGTGATGTATGTATCGTCCTTCTCACGTTTATATCTATCTATATATTGCAAGGGGGAAAGAAAGGGGAGGGAACAGGTGGCGTCAGAATGGGGATAGACGTTTGGCCAAGTCAGTTTGGTCAGTTTGAGAGTTGTTCATGGTTGGAGAACTTAAACAGCACAACAGCACAGAATAAGTTCTCTTGATGTCATCTGCAGTTAGTTAGTTAGTTACGTAACTATGTTATAACTATGTCACTCTCTTGTATTCGATTTACACTCATCATGTACTCGGTATTGTTTGATCTTCTTTTACCCTCACACCCTTCACAATTTCAATCACAAATGAATCAACAGCAGAGATTCAACCCAGTACTGTCAACCAACAGTATACATATGACATCCTCATTTCCTCTCGTTGTGTCTACTGAAGCTAAGATATTTCTCTAGTTAGTTATCACATCAGTGTCACATTACATCAGCTCGGGGAAACTTCCCTAGAACGGCAAAACAAATCAGCACGGCCTGATTGGCTGATTCCTGTTCAATGAATACCAGAGCATTGGATGGGAACAAAGAAACAGTAACTACGGCATGCAAAGGATGTTGGTGAATGGGATGATGCGCTGTGAGCAGTGATGGATGGTAGAGAGGAGATCCGCCTGCATTGCGAGCTATTCTGGATGTATCCCGCGTGAATTTCACATGGGGATTTGCTGTTCAGTCGGCAACATCTGTAGCTAACTCCAGCTCGGTTGTGCGCTATCCGGGGTCAGGCAATCCTGCGATTATGCTGGGATTCTAGGAATGAGAAAAGGAATAAGCAGCTTTCGGAGTTGTAACTATTCTATTATTCTGTGCAGGAGTTAGCCATACGTCTGCGGTGGTAGGATCGCTGTGCTCACCTGGCTTTGGCTTTGGCTTTGGCTTTGGCTTTTACCTCCCCAAAAGGATGTGCATAGAACTGTTGAGATGGTAAATGCCTAGGCAGCTGGATGGGTGCCAATGCGCGCGTTGCTATTCGCTCTCCCGCTGCTCGGTTGGATCGTGATCTATTCGGTCTTATCCGTGGAGTTCATGAAGCTGCGGATCCGAAATAGCCTTGGTTTCCGCTGGAACATGGAGGGTAGCGCAGAAATGGAGGCTAGAATAGTAGTTATTATTTGACATTATTTGGATTAAGTTAATTTTTATTATTGTTCTAGTTATTATTATTCTTCTTATTCATCATCTCGATTTAAGTTGCCTGTTTTTTGTTTTTATTTTTATTTTTTTTGCTGGGGGCTGACAAGCTGACAACTCTTCTTGTGTTTCCACCGCCTAAATATCACCAAACCTTCAACAACATCGCAACACTCTTCCACCCACGCCCGCTCTCTCGCCCTCTCAACCTCGCCTCCCTCACTCCCATTGACCACGTATACACCTCCACCTCCACCTCCAATCGTCCGCCATGTCTGACACCAAGGAATTGACCTTCAAGGAGCTCGCCGAGCACAACACCAAGAAAGACCTCTATGTCACCATCCACGACAAAATCTACAACGTCTCCAGCTTCGTCGATGAGCATCCGTACGTCCTGGCTTCCCTCGCTATTTCTCACTGTCTCTTCACCTCTTCCCGAAAACACCCCCCCGGATTGGATCGTGGATGGGATTCAATTGGACCAGGTTTGGTGGGCATGCACACTGCGTGCGGACCTCCGTGTGTCCAGCTGGGTCCTCGTCCTCCCAATGGACACCGAACTCAATCCAAATCTCCGTTCTTTGACATCTCTATCATCCTCCCTACCTATATTCTACATTTACATTACAGAACTAAACTGACCAATTCCCCAACAAACACACAGTGGCGGCGAAGAAGTTCTCCTCGACGTCGGCGGCCAAGATGCCACCGAAGCCTTCGAAGACGTCGGCCACAGCGACGAGGCCCGTGAGATCCTCGAGGGCCTCCTCATTGGCAAACTAAAGAGAATAGTGCGTGTTCTTTTTATTTCTCCCATTTCTCTCCTCTTCTTCCTTCTCACACCCAAATTTTCGTTTCCACAAAATTTTCAAAAAAACACACAAAATCATGACAAATACCCAATGAAGGAGAAAAAAAATCAATCATTCCTGCAAAACCTTTCCTATCCCCACGCCCGACCCTATCCAGATCCGGACCCAGATCCGGACCCAGTTCCAGAAACCACGAAGACTAACCAATAGCAACAGCCCGGCGACCCAGCCCCAAAAGCCCAATACCCCCCCGCCTCCTCCTCCGCCAGCGGCGGCCAAGACAGTACCGGCCTAGGCGTCGGTCTGTACGCCATCCTGATCCTCTTGGGCGCCATTGGATACGGCGCCTATCAATACCTGCTAGAGAACGGGACTATTAAGGCATAGATTTCATTTTGATTTGATTTGATTTTGATGTTTTGAGTTGGTTTTCGGGTTTTTTTTTTTTTTTTGCCTTTGCCTGTGTGAGTATACGTGTGTGTGGGAGAGAGTGTGTGTTGAATTATTGATTGATCGTTTTTTACTGGAGATTTTACTTCTCAACATATATTTTGCGTGCGCGCGATTGGTTTTAATGTTTTTTATTGACTTCTATCACATCTTTTTTTTTTTTTTTCCCTAAAAGGGGAGGAAAATATAAATGAGAGAATGTACCTTTTCTTTTAGAGAGTTTCTTCCTTTTGTTCCGCTTTTCTCTTTCTGAAGGTGCATTGGCATGTAGACATAGGTAGGAGGGGGAAGAATGAAGGGGAGAAAGAATAAATGATATACATACATACAGACAAGAAAGAAAGAAAGAAAGAAAGAAAGAAAGAAAGAAAGAAGAAAAGAAACGAAAGAAAGAAATTTAACTAGAACGCCTCCCTCATCTGCCATTTTGTTCTTATCTACTGTTCTAATGCATATAGCTATCTATTTTCCCTTCTCTCTCCTTTCTTTTTCTTCCCCAAATTTACCACTCCGTTCTCTTTCCTTTTCATTCAATCTGTTGGGCAGTCGGAGTCCTCTATATAGCCGTAACCTATGTGGCCAGTCTTCTTGTTTTTATATTTATTTTCTCTTGCTTTTCTCGTGGGTGTGAAGCGTACACATATAGCTGTGACTTTTACCTTCCCGGTTTTTTGATGTATCAATATTTTTTCCCCCTTGTTCCTTGTCATCTATCGTTTACTTACATATTTTCTACTAGATATTTAGATATACATACATTCTCCGTACAAAGGCTCGATCAGTTATTGAACTATTTAAGCTGATGAGCATATATCCAATCCTCAAGAAACTATGAATCAAACCAATCAATCAATCAATCACATCAGAAACTCAAGCCAAAACCCTCGTAAAGCTGTCCCCTCTATTGGTCATTCCTCGATATATGTAAATCGGCCCCGCTCCTCCCAGAGCTGGGGCCATTCGGCGACCAACTGAGCTGTTGGGGAACTGTATCTATCATATGCCCGTCCCTTTTATGCTTGCCACGGAAGACACGAAGAAATACCGCGGGCTGGAAGTATAACAACCCCAGGTCCTCTGATCATGCATTCTTTTATCTAAACCGCTTTTCTTGGAAGATGGGGGAAAAAGTCTAGGAAAATTGTGCGGCAGGGGATTTCAATAATTAGAGTTTCTCTCGATAACTACATATTTCAACATGCCTCGGCCCAGGATATGTTAACTAAGCATACCATGCTCTTTTTTTTTATTTTTTTATTTTTTTTGAGGAGGGGGGGGGGGTGTTGGAACCGTTGAATCGCGAAAAGAGTTACCTAACCTAGCAGCTGTTAGCTCGGTACGAGGCAGTTGGTTTTCTATGCCTGCGGCTTGCATGCACTGACTCGTGGTTTTTCTCTGTCACTTGGATGCATGTGCGCTACATATGGTGAATTGTGAATGGCGCTCTATTTTTGCCGATTCAGGGAGTACGGAAGGACGGTTGTCGAATCAGTTCTAAGTACGGAGTAATAATAAACGGATTGAGCGGTGGTCATGTTGCGGGTTCCTAAGGAACTTGGCACGATTTAGTAACCAGGTGAGGTGGGTGCAAAAGGGGGGTGGTTAGATTATCTTAGACTAAAGGCGACATAGAATCTACCTTACTCTCCTTGTAAATAAATAAAAACATATATTAAAACGTGGGAATTCTAAGGCTATAAGAATATATAGTAAAAACTGGTAGTCATACCTATTCAGATCCAAAAAAGAAAAAGCAAAAAGAAAATATTAAAAGGGAATATGGAAAATACATTAACAAAAAAGAGAAAGAAACTCAGCGTTCAATGTAATAGGCTAACAACTAGCCTCTCCATCCTATATACAGTCGCAGCCACTGACTTAGGTTGACTCTTTTACAACCTAAACTGCCTTCGAGAACCCAATCTCCACCAACCGATCAACCGGCACCTTCAACTGCGACAATTTCGTCCGCTGCTGATTTTTTACAGCCACAAATATCGTGAGCATCGCCCGGCGCACAAAGTTAGAGTCTTCTTTGATAAACAGCTTGTCTCTGCCGATTATATATGTTATGGGTTTTTGGGTTATTGCATTCAGATCCGGGGGCGGGACCTGCTCGTGCTTTGGTTTGACGTGGAGTGTTGACATGGGAATGTCCTCGCCGGGTGAGGACGGTGCGGGGAGCTGTAGGGGATGCGGTGATGGTATTTTCGCTTGATGACGAAAGTCAAGATCGCATTCGGGTTCAGGATTTGGAGCGGTACCGCTACTAGATATCAGAGTTTCCAGCTCGTCTATTAATAACTGCTCGAAGGTGCTCCAGTTGATGGTATCGCCGTATCCGAGGCGGAGGGTGACGAGGTATACTCCGCGGATGGTGGTTGCAGAGCTTCGTACCCGTTTTTTGGGGACAACCTACGTTGTTTTTATGGTTTAGCTTGTTCCTCATCTTACACGAAATTTTTTGCACATCTGATATGTAGGTCATACATGATATTTAGGGATACGGTTGATGTGTAATAGGATTGTTATTTCGTGAGAAGCCTCAAATTTCCTCAGGAAATGATCAAAAACCGGAGGAGAATTCAAGTCAGTTTCAACAAGGAATATTCCGATTCCTAGTAATTACAGGTAGTCATGGTTAGATGGGATCAGCTGGCCACAGTGGATACGATAGGGTAATACCTCTCATTATCTTCACTTCCAGATGTTTGGCTCCCTCGCGTATAAACAGCGTCCCGCTGGTGTCGGCAAACACCCTTGCTCTTGATAGCGAGGAGTCATCCCTATCAGCTTCCAACTGGCATTCTTCACCATAATTCCAGGTGAGCAAGGTGCTCGAGAGAATTGCAGCCATTGCAATAGTGAACCAGCCACCGGAGGGAACCTTGTATAACGCAGATGAAACAAATAGACCATCGATGCACACGAAGAACAAAAATATGGGCACGACGATCAGGACGTGGACGTTCCAGATAATGGTCGATACCAAGGCGACGAGCCAGGTGGTAATAAAGCCAACCCCGACGATACATGTGCCGTAGGCATTGCCTAGTTTCGTTGTCTATTGAGGAGAAGTTAGCAGACCGCCGAAATCAGCGCCGTTGGGGTGCTGAGTTTCACCGTTTTAAAAATTCCAGTGACGACGAGCGCGGCAAGCATCATCAACCAGTTTGCCCAGGGGATATAAATCTGGCTGGGAATTCGCTTCGAGGTGTGTACAGCCCGGATTTTGGGTAGATATCCCATGCGAATGGCCTGGGATATTAGCTGAAACGTCCCCGTAAGCATGGCTTGGGACGCAACAATCGAAGTTAGTATCGAGAGGAAAAAGAGCGGCCAGTACATTCCCGGGGGCGCCGATTTGAAGAGTGGGTTCGCGATGGCGTCTGGGTGGGTGCTGATGAAGGCCGCTTGACCGCAGTATGTGAGGAGCAAGCATGGAAATGCAAAACAGAGCCACGAGACCCGGATTGCCCTGGTTGGAGAAAAAACTTTCGTTTAGCACTAATGTATTCAAAATGTATGTTGCCTCTAGAATCAGATTGGAACTTGCTTGACTGAAAATGCGCCTAGGTCGGCAAATAGAGCTTCGACGCCTGCCTTATTGTTAATTGATGTTATTTAACACCTAGTGACTGAGGGTGGCTAAATTTACCAGTGAAGCAAAGAAGGACGCCTCCAAGCGACTTCCATCCTTCCAGTTTTCTCCGGACGAGGTAATTAAGTCCCAGCCACGGAGAGAAAGCGCGTAGGACGGAGGAATCGTAGGCGAGCAGGTTCTTTTTTATTTGGTTGTCAGCATTCGGACAAATCCAGCAGCAGAAGGTGGAGACATACATAGACACCTGAGATAACGTTGAACGTTAACCATACAATGACGATGGGTGCGAAGAAACTGCTCAGTTTAGAAGTGCCGAAGGGCTGTAAAGCAAAGAGGAAAACGATCAGGACACAGGCAATGGCTACCACAGTATGGGTTGCAGTACTCGGAGCAGCAATTTGGATTCCTTCACCAACAAATCAGCCAACGTGTCCGGACACGATATTAAGTGGATTTTGCATATAGCATACCTTGAACAGCTCCAAGGATGGATTGCGCAGGAGTCAAAACGCCGTCTATATGAAATCCATCAGCAAAACGGGACGTAGTTGTAGCTATCCCCAAATAATCGAGTGGCTACCTGATATCACCATGCAAACACCAAGCACGGCTAGAATCTTAACAACCTTCTTTGCGCCAGAACTTCTCTTCAGCGCGTTCATAGCTTTTAGGTTAAACGGACGTAGCGGCTTCTCGTCGCCATTTACAATGAAGTCTGATGCATCCCGGTTCTGGTTATCAATATCGACCTACGTTTACAATACATATACAATGTATATATAGACGTTAGCCTGACACCCCAATTTCTTTACTCCGAGGACCATGTCCCGAAACTAAGAACTAACATAACGTCGTATGAGCGAGAAAAGGGCAAAAGAACCCCCTTCACCCTTATCGTTCGCACAGAGAACGATCCCGACATATTTAATCGTCGCAATCAGTATCAATGCCCAGATTATGAGGGATAGTACTCCGAGGAGGTCATCAAGCAGCGGGGCCGTTGGAAACGTCGAGGAGAAAACGTAGAGCGGGCTGGTGCCGATGTCACCGTAAATTGCGCCTATCGACTGATACGCTAGCCTTTTGTATTAGGGGTATTAGATATGGTGGTTGTTGTAGGTCAAGGAAGCGGAGGAGAAAAAGGGATACGAACCACATCGACGCCCAGCCAGTGAGCTCCTAATCGCAGGCATATCATAAGCTTAAATAAATGGTTTAAACTAGATACAAATGGTGATTACCACATACCGTTTTCCCATGATCGAGCAGATGATCTCCGCCATGGACAGCGAATTGGATTCGAGCACCTAACCCGTAGTAGTCTCGATTGAACCGGATGCTATCTCTCCTATAGAACGGGTCTTCATGGTCACTATCACTCAACTCTTCCCCTTCGTCGTCGTCGCTGTCCTCTTTATTGTGGTGACCTCCGTGAACTGTGCCTTTGTCGAAGTTGTCACCATCGACCGGTAAATAGCCGCTCGACATACCTCCCTCAGCCACCAATAATAGGCGATGTCGACCCTAACACGTTCTCCCTTGTAGAACCTTTTTGGTAAAATGTACTCCCGGAGGTCTTTCTAACGGTATGTAAGAACAGGAGCTTCCAAGTTCCGGGTTTGCGGGCTGGATATTTATATATCTTTGGGTGGGTCTGGCCGCGCAAACGTGGAACTAAGTGGAAATACGAATACCGAACCCGAACAATAATACCGATCCTATCACCGTCGCGGGGCCTCCTAAAATACAGGGCTCACACCTAATTGGTCCGTCAAGTTTAGGCACCAAGCCACAAGGTAGCCCCGAACTTGGGGTTTGGGGCCTTTCAGAGTATGTAAAGTACCGTATGCAACGGCGGTCCGGTCCCTTACGTAGATCCGGCTTGGCTGGTTATTTAAAACTGCTTCTGGCGTGCTGGGATATCAAGAAAGCAAATCCGACGTATTGGGGGAATCCTGAGGAATATTTGAAATCGAGCCCACATAACTGTATATATACACCGGTAACTAATAACTATGAGGACACCCATTATTCAATTGCTGTTGCATACTGGCGTCGTCTATGAACCATCAAAGATAAAAAAATTACCGGAGCGCAGAAGCTGAAACTGGCTGCCTCAATGGTCCTTTACCAAATCTTCCTGTTGATGTTACAGGTATCCCTTGAAATTGATAAATAACTGATCCTCGTCACCCACACCACAGGATTCGCGTTCCAAAACATCATACTTTGTGGCTCAGTGGAAACGGCAACTAACAGGATCAAAAAGACAAGGAAAAACTCTGAAAAGGTGAGAAAGTCAAGTTTATTCGTAGACTTCTATCAGAGCATTATGCATGGACCCATGATTTCGAGCTTCTCAGTGCATACGCCGTTGGATCGCATATACTCGAGGTCGGACGTGTGCCGGTAATTTAGATACCCGTGCAAACCCCATGGAATCCGGTACAGTAATATTCTAACAGTTCCTGTAGAGCGGGTGCCCAATGGCTTCGTTCGCAGCGGGGATTGTGTGCGGTCCTGGTTCCTTAGCGGGTTCAGCCGTATCTGATCGTCATACATTTTTCTTATATCTTCGTTGAACGGTGTCTCAATCTTCATCGATTTCGTCAAGTAAATTCCACATAGACCTAGCCTCTTCCATGGCCTCCTCCTCCTCGTCTGCAATTTCGCGCTTCTTAAGATATACGTCCGAATCCGTAGGGCCTGTCCTGCCAATATTCGTACCCTCCGCCTCCAACTCCTCGAGAAAGCCCTGGACTTTCTCCTTAACCCTGTCCATTTCTCTGATTTCTTCTCTGGTTCTCTCCAGTTGCTCCTCCATCATCATTATCAGGGACTCTCGTGCCTGATGTGGCCGATACAAGTTCAACAGGTGGTGCGCATTGATAAATAGGTTTCGTATGTCTTGTACTTTGGACTCAAAACGCTCTGGACAGAGTGCGAGTATACCGATAAACTCGAGGAAGTTGAGAAGGAGGGATTTGCTGATTTTAAGAAGATAGAATCGGTGGTTGACAGGTAAGGCATTTTCTTGGCCTGTGGGTGGGGACGGATAAAGTTGCTCGATGCCTTGATCTTGCAATGAGGGTAGATTTATTGAGACCTATATAAGGCACAATTAAACGCACAAAAAATTTAGTTCCAATAACTACATTATTATAGGGAGCTTGAGGCTAGAATAGGTATGCATGAAGGATATAACTACCGATTGTGACTCGCCGAATATCGAGTATGAACCTGATGTTGGGGATTGAGGAGGGACAAGAAATCGTAGCTCCGGTGGCAGTTCAAGCATGCGAAGAGCTTCAGGTGTCCAAGACTGCTTCGAACCAATATTTTTCTCGTGT
This sequence comes from Blastomyces percursus, assembly GCA_018296065.1. Taxonomy (NCBI): domain Eukaryota; kingdom Fungi; phylum Ascomycota; class Eurotiomycetes; order Onygenales; family Ajellomycetaceae; genus Blastomyces; species Blastomyces percursus. The sequence continues at coordinate 9,559 of JAFEJD010003705.1, forward strand.
TCTTTCTTGCAGTCATCCAGCTTCTTCAGATTCTGTGATGTGAAATGCTTCCAGAAGGGTGGAGGAGGCGGGAACGCGGCGGTCACTTTTTGTTGGTCAGCTTCCGCCATATTGTAAATGTGAGGTTCCAATTGCCTATCTGTGTTGAAGCTTGCGAAAGAAACTCAGCGCATCCAGTGGAGGTCAAACAAGAGTATGAGAAAATATTATATCGGAGTTTGTATGGTACTGTATGGAGTAAGTTGCCGATTGTCGCGTTTAGCGGAGCTGGCGCGCTAGACGGGCTAGCCGTTTCTGGACATAGATCCAAGATTTTGGGGCCGAGAGCTAGTTAGACCCGCCACAAGAACTGAATATACAGAATAATAATATCCGATATTGTGAAATAAACCAGCAAACCATACTATTCTGTTGAAAGTAAATCGAAATACAATGTCAAACCAGTTTTAAATGATGTATTATCTAAGAACCCATAGTCTCCCAGCAGGCCGCTCCTCCAAGGCCCTCCCTTCCCCACCCCACCAATGCTAGCATGACAGCGCTCTCATACTCCATGGCTACAATTCATTCCTTACTGCATCGCTTTTTCCACGATGCCGACCAGCTCACCACTAGTCATTCCCGACCGAATAATCATCGGCATCCCATTCCTCCCTCCTGGCACAACTACCAATTTTACGTCTTCCGCACTATCCCTCGGCCACACTAGGAATACCTTATCC
>JAFEJD010003711.1:0-10136 GCA_018296065.1 Blastomyces percursus
GCGAAGCGAGAGCGGGGTGATTGCGATGTGCCTGTCAGGGTCGTTCATCGCAGTGGTGTGACGATATAACTGGGACTTGTAGAGGATGGATGTGTGATTACGCATGATGTGCGTTAAAGTTTCCGTGAGCAATAAGCATGACAGCCGATGTGGAGGGCCCTCATTTTGCCCCATTTCCCCATGGACCCCAACACAAAACACAGCCAACCAATAAGCAGTTACCCCTATCAGAACGGCTGAGTTGGAAGTTGAGCGGTTTGTTCACGCCCGCAGGTAAAATACTCGTTAGTTAGCAAGCAAATTTGCCTATCCGACCAAACACGGATTATTTTCCCGTACGGGTGATGGATTTCCTCTTTTTTGTGTCTCTAGAGCAGAGAGGCAGAAGAATAAGTCTGCATTTCAGCGATTGGTGATTTCAGCACACACGTCCTCTTGTGGGGAAATCGGCCAACTATTAAGCGCTGTGCCGCCCGATCTAAGTATTAACTAGTGCCGGGAGAGGGCCAAAAGGAAAAGACCATTGCCCACCAAACCCGCTAGACTCCGCTGGACTCTTCGTTGGCACAGTTTTACGGATGTCGAAACGCCAAAAGCATCTCTGCGGTGCAGATCACAGCTGGACGATCTCGGGAGCGGATGAGTCGCCAATGACAGATGCGCATTGTCTTCTGTATCATAGTTTGCGGAATGTAACCTTGGAAACGCAATGACGCGGGGTGAAAGAACAGTTAACCCAATAATGTCGTGCTCTTCCCAAGGAATGTCAGCTACGAGAGCTAGCTCTGGGGTCAGGATGTTGCCCTTTTCTCAGGAGAGTGGAAGACCCGCGACAGGAACTGCGGGAAACGACCAGTCAGTTAAGAATCACCATCCCATTCTTTGCGCGTGCCATATTTGAGGACTCAAGGTAGCAAAAGCAAGCCTAAGCCGGGGGGACGGGATGGGATGGGATGGGTGGTTGGATGATACTAGTTAGTTAACGAAGCAGCCGGGGGGGATTATGTAATTGCTATTGGATGGGATGGGATGGGATGGGTGTTGTGCACTAAACCCTAAACGGCATCGGCAAGACAAACGCTGCCTTTCTTCAACCGCCCCAACTTTGGAGCATCTGCCTGCTCTCGCTGCCAACAATTCCTGGGTTTTCGTGTACTTCCAATCATTGTCCATGCGACGTACATAATGGCTACTGCATGCGTCGAGGACATTTCCTCTAGGCCTATCACTGACTGCTATCAGATGCTTCTCCGCTTTGGAGACCAGCCCAACTTTGGCCCCCCGCGTCTACCTTGTCAAAGAGCAGTAGCCTCTGCACAAAAAAGGAACTCGACTTTTAACTAGGCCTAATAGCGTGGTGATGAACCATTCTGATGGGATCACTTGGTCAATTGACGAAGAAATGATATACCCTTGTCATATGCACTCTACATACGGTGAAGCATCGCGTCTTGTCTCAGCTGTCGGATGCTTGTCTATGTCCCTGTGGAGATCGCCCGCTCTGTCTATCCGACTTCCTTGTTGAATGAAGGATCGGCCAACATCAAGTATTATGGGCAGAATACGTGCAGATACGTATTTAAATTACCGAACGTATTCGGGCTGCTTCCAAAAGGGTAATTTGTTTTCAATATCATTATGATTACGAGATTACGAGCAGAATATTGTGCGTTTTCCAGTTTCAATTTGGATAGCCCAGTGGGTTTATTACCAACTGGAGGGAATTTGAGAGACGAATTGAATGTCATTCAGTCCAAACTCCCCGCCCGGCCAAAGGGCTCGAGACAGCTGCCAAAGTTCCTGTGCCGTTTTCTCGTCCGCGGACCCCGCCCCCAAACATTGCAACTCGCTCACCCGGACTAGGAGCCTTAGCAATCCCTCTAACATTGCCAGGATGTCGTTGTAGACTTTGCGCCTTTTCATGCTAATTCTTCTATATTTGGTAAATTAACCTCTATTCTTGCTCAGGCTTGTCCATTCTTGGGCATATTTACTTTTATTAGGTCGAGGCTAAGAGGACTTAACTTCCTTTCTTTTTCGACATCCGCACTTGATATGTATATGGGCAGGCCCCCCCCTTGGCCAACAAACGAGTTGAGGGTTGAGATTTATCGAAAGACTGGATCGTCGTCTTTGCAACTGTTGTGCAACCTCTACCTGCGCAACTCGACTTTCTCCCTTTTCTCGTTCGTCTTTGTTCAAATCATTCTATGGTCCTTGTGGCTTGAATATCCTTTGTTTGCAATTCCTCACAGGATCAGGACCCGGGAATTTACCCTTGTGGTGGCCCTGGCGTACCATATTTTCTCAGCCAGATCCTGCTTCTTGGAGATGCGAAGGCAACCAGTGGATTCACCCCTCCATGCAACATTTTAGTACCTCCAGCTCTGCCACTTGAACGGCGTGAGCTCGGGCTTGTGAAGAAAGGAACACCGCAACATTCTGGGGAGGATATAATCATCAGTGCTCCCTCTCCCCCGCCAATCAACCAACATCATCTCACAGTATTTTTGGGATCCAGGACACCCTCCTCATCCCCTAGCTTGATAAACTGCTTGATTACGTCCTCTAGCTCAGCGGCTTAGAATCAGAACGTCTCTTTAAATATGCCTCTCAACTGGCTCCAAGACTACCTGGAAAGGCGCAGAATCCGACGGAATGGAAATCGAAGAGTCCTTGATGAGCGATTTGGGGATCCGAATATTACCGCACCGATGGCGGGGGGCTGGAACCAACTGCCAAGAAATTCGACGACTTCTGGGAAGCAAGTCTTGTTGGGTGCTGAACAAGACAGCAACGGAAAGGGATCGAATATCTGGATGCAATGCTGCCTTTGTAACCGCAAAGACGAAAAGGATACCCCGAGTTCCAATCCCCAGCCTTCATTGACTCCCACCGAGAGGGAGTGCAGTACGCCGAATCCGTCCGCGCGGAACTCTAGTGGTCCTGGTTTTGTCTACAAGCCTGCCAGCGCGGAATTTTTCAAAGAAATGGCCGGGATAGGAAAATCGAAATCGTCACCTATAGGGCCCGGTTCGAACGACAGCGAAAAGCACAAAAGCAAAATCTCAACCATAAGCTCTGATGCCAGTTTCATAGACCCCGTTACGTCGGATATCCCACGTCACCCTTCATATCATAGCCAACCTCGAACAGCATCATCATCAAATACACCGGTTGGGTCCAGAAGCCCATGCAGCACTCTCGTTTCCTCCGGCGACAGACATCCCTTCCAAACCAGTCCAGCACTTTCATTTTTAAACACTCCAAGCACAACGAATCAGAGCTCTGCTGGCAGCATCTATTTAGACCCAGAAAAGACGCCACTCGAGCCGGTCAGTGAGCGGCATCATACCCCCGTCCCCGTCCAACCAACAGTGACGACTAAGTCGAAAAAGAGCCGCAAGCCCCAGAGGGCAGTTACAGAAGAGCTTGTTCCTTCGGATGAAGATCTATTTGGATAATCATATTTTACTTTTTTTCCTAGTTTTAACCGGCTAGCTCAGACTATTGATAATTTTGGACATTGTTCGTCATGGGACCGAACTTTCCTACGACCATTTGTGTCATTGGGACAGGAGATTCAACTTGTTTTCCCGTCAATTAACCGCGAACCTTTGACCTACGTTTGGCGCTTTTGGCTTGAACATATATTTTATTTTACTATGGTCTCTAGACCTATTGTGACTTTATATTTTGCATTTCGCTTTTTCTGCTTATACCCGGGGCAAAATATCCAGTTCGATTTTCTTTTACTACTTGCTTTAGGTGGTCAAATTTCCAACGGGAGGAAACATTGTATATCCTTGTGTGTACGGAGTTAGTTCTTTATATCTGGGTATTTTATTGGATAAACCAATTCCAGCATATGGGAACGTTGTATGTTCCCGAGCGTCATGGCTAACAGATTCATTAAATGTACGATAAACTTTTTACTCGGGCTCAACATTATCGCCAACCTTCATGTTCATTGGATAACCGTGTTGATAGATTTTTTTTTTTTTTAAATGGCAGCCCATTGCGGCACAGCGGCGTAGCGGCTACACGCCTTTAAATCAACCGTCAAAGCCAACGAAACCCACACATAAAGCTATCACTTACTCCCTCCTTCTGGATCTTACCAGCATTATTTGTTCGGATGTTAAACAGTATTTCGTGAACCTTTGTTCCTCCCAGGCTACTGTGCCTAGGTACCTATCCGACTCGGGTTCTCCAACACCATGGTTAGACCAAAGAGGTTGGCAATTGCCCCCAGAATCTTATTACTACCAACCGTTCCTCCCCATGTCCAATGCTGACCTCGTTGCAATCAATATTCTTTGAAGGATCCGTTTTCTCTCTCTCTCTCTCTTTTTTTTTTTTTTTTTGTCCTGATAGCCAGTGGCGCGGCATACATACCATACAGTACAAGGCGAGCTTCCCCTCTTTCTTTCCCCTTTCTCTCTTGCGCCTCTTTTGTTCAATACCATGCATAACTGAACCCAAGCTGTGATCTCTACGGACGCGTATACCCGTTTTTGTGCTCCTGGGCAAACGAACGGTATTTTCAGATTTCGGCTTCAGCACCCTCCTTTCTTGTGTAATGTTTGACAGGGATTGGTTGACGGGAAAACCCACACTTGTTCATAGTATGGCCGCTTCGGTCGCCTGTTGCCGATCGATCAGTGCAGTCTTTTTCTTTTTCTTCGATGAAGCGGGAGAAGGCAGGAGAAAGCCACCAACAGCAAAGCAAGCGTCCGTCAGGACTGATTGGGAGACCATTTCTGCAGCAATTCTAGACTATGTTAGCGTGAGGATTCGACAGGGTCAGCCGTTTGGAGGACGTGTTTTGGGGGCCACAATCTTTGATCGCTTAACACGACCAACTTTTAGGGTGCTCGAATTTTCGTATCGATCTACTCTTCGGCCCCAACCTATCAGGTGCTGGTGACTGCGGAGTGGCTTTAATGTCTAGGACCTGAACTCGCGAATCGATTGCTCAGTTGAGGATTTCTTTGAAGTTCAGACGAATGCATCTGCGGTTCAACTTGTCTATTTTCCAAATCGAGACAACGGGAACGATTGCAGAAATGCAGGGCAATCGGCGGTATGGAACCGTCAGCTTGAGTATTCCAGCTCTGTCTGTTCTGGGGTTTGTTGACCAGTTGGCCGGATACCTACATCACCTACAAGACGTCAGACTGCATGGTATGTTCTTATGATGCCAGTGTTATTCGGTCAACTACATGACTCAGCCAAAGGGTAATAACTAACTAGTTAACTAACTAGTTAACTATGTAAGAAAAGGAGGCTCGCTGCTTATCAAAAGGAATTAATGAACCATGGAAACTATACCACCCGTTCGGTTTACAGCCACCTCTGAAAATGCCTGGCCATATGTCCTGCTCATGGCTTGAAGGGTGACGGGAGAGAAAAGCAAGATGAAAATATGGGTTCAGAAAATAACGCAAGCTCATTACTCGAGAACAGAAGTCCTTTATTTACTCTTTATACTGAACCAAAGCCATATTCATGACAAAGGGATGGTCGCGTTTTTGATACTGTTTATTGTTGCCTCCAAAACCCCAGTATCCAGCAATGCTCCTCAAACCTTTTGCAATTGAAATGGAGACGATTTCTTAGCTGCTAATCAATCTTGCCCGAAGGATTTTGTCAAAGTAGCACAAAGCTTTCTTGTGTGAACTACCAATAAATCTGAGTCACTTGTTCCCCTCCTCTATCGGCGACCTAAGGGTTAAATTCTTCCGATGCCCAATAGGATAAAACGACGGACGACTTACGAGGGGATAGCCGATGGATGGCACGAAAGGATATCATTCATCATCATAATCCAAAACAAAATCTGGATACTGAAGGAATGGGCAGAATGCTCAACCAGCATCTATTGGGGAGGGGATGAGGCCCGTTTGCTAGGTTTTCGCCAGAGACGGCCATTTCCCCATAGTTCGGTCCCACTGTCTCCAGCTAATTCGCGAACTTTGAAAGTTAGAGCCAGACTACAAGTCGATATCACGGCTTCCCGAGGTTTCGTTCTCTGGAGATGCGAAGAGTGGGGGATACCCGCTGAGGAGAGGGGGTTGTCCTCTGAGGTCTGGGGCAAGATTTCAGGAGGCCTGATGATCGTGGGGAAATGTCAAACATTGGAAAAGAAAAGACAAACTCCGCCGCACTTTCCTTTCTTCCCTTCCGTTAGCAAAAACAGAGAACTGAGCACAATCCATGTACAGACGTGAGGAATGATTCATTCATCGGTATCAACTTTGGAATCAGTATTGCCGAGTGCCCTGCGAATCGCCGACAAGCGAACGGCCTAAGTTACCCAGGTGCCGCTCCTTAGCGCGATTTATCTGATTAGCTCCAAGCTCCAAATCTTTACCCGTTGATCGTCGAAGAAGACCGAGAACTTGGAACAAATAGAGTCACCGGTTGGTTGGTTAGATTGAACGGGGCAATCCAATGTCATGTTTCCAGATGAGATCATGGCGATTGGCCCACCAAACCCACCTTTCTTCGGATCAGGAGGCGCTCTCTGCCAGTTAGCGATGCCTGGAGCCATTTGTCCGTGGGTTATGACTCTCTTTGCGCACCCATACAGATGAGACAACATATATCAGTCCTGCATTCACCTGGTTATAACCAGCTCCTCACCTACCCCTCTTGATTGCCGACAACTTCCAGAGATCAGGGGCTGTCCTTTTACACAGTCAAGTTTGACTGATTAATTTATTTCTTGTACAAACATTATTCTTACAAAGCTTCTTGACACAATGGCGACCAACCCCGCAGCCCATTCCGATCTAGTTCCCGGTACAATATATTTGGTTGATGTTGTAGGGGGCGCTCAGAACGAACAGTATGACCAAGATGAGAAAACATTGTGCTCGTCCCGAGGCCAAGTACAGACCCAGAAGATCCGTTAAACTGGAGCCGGAAACGGAAATTGACTCAAATCACAATGATTTACATATATACCCTCGGGGTCGGTATTCCGACAACACTGCAGTACAGCGTGCTCGCTGATATCACACGGGATACTGGAATTTCGACGGGAGAGCTTGTCACTGGAACTGGACTTATGTTCCTGTTGTTAGGATGGGGGTGTTTGATCGGCAACCACTGGCCCTCACTTATGGCCGCAGAGGTGTTTATATCTTGTCTTATTTGCTATGCGTACCGGTTATGGTTTGGACAGCGTACTCCCGAGGCGAATTGTACGCCCATCGAATCCTACTGGAAGCTTTCTCTGCACCTATTGAGTCCCTGCCAGAGATATCTATTTCAGATATATTTTTTACCCATGAACGTGGCCGGTGGCTGGCGACGTATGTCCTATTCCTATGTGGTTCTAATTTCATCGCGCCACTAATGCCGGATGGTTTAACGATGCGTTCGGCTGGCGGTAGACCATGCACCTTGGGGCCATGATCTCGGTGGCTGCAACCGTTATTTTATACTTTTGCATGAAAGGATCCCTTGACTTCCGCTCCACTGTGGAAGGGCAAGATCTCGGTCCTGCCACAACTCCTCAATCCCAGAATTCCACTACCTCTCAACCCGGCGACGAAAAGGTTGGTGCCGATAACAATATTTCTACCAATAGCTCGATCACACAGTCGGCTTCTTTTCCACGTATCTACAGAAACTGGCACTTTTCGTCTCTAAGCCAGGACGACCCACCAACAAAGATATGTTTAAAATAATGTATCGTCCCCTCCTAATCATATTACATTTCCCATGCACGGACTGGTCTGGGTTCCTTTATGGTATTAGCCTCTCATGGTATAACGTGATGAATGGTACTGCTTCTCCCGTTCTTTCCTCCCCACCTTACAACTGGTCAGCTGCGAAAGTTGGTTCGGCATATGTCGCACCTATTATTGGCGGAATTTTCAGTATGATATGGACCGGTGTTGTCTCAGACAAATTTGCTATTTACCTTGCGCGTCGCAACAAGGGGGTGAGAGAACCCAGAGCAACGCCTTTGGCCACTCGCTTTTACGGCACTTATCACCACCTGTGGTCTCATAACTTGGGGCGTCGGTGCGGCTTATGAAATCCATTGGATTGGCCTCATATTTGGAATGGGTAATGTTGGTATTCGGTTTCATGACTGGTGGTTCCTTCGCAATATCATATAATATTGATTGCTTTAAGGAATTGAGTGGCGAGACTATGGTTTCGGTCACTATTATTCGGAATACGCTTGGATTTGCTTTTAGTTATGGGATTACTCCGTGTGGAGCATCAGGGCCTGCGCAACTGTTTTATCACCGCTAGCATGGTAGCGTTGGTCTGGTCTGTACGCTGACATTTTTGCCCATGATATACTTTGGGAGGAGCCTTCGCAAGTATTCAAAAGACATGTATTGGCAGTATGTGTCCGCTGGTACAGTTAGAACTCACTGAGAAAGTTACCTTGAGAAATAAAAGATCTGGGGCATCAACCGTGCGAATATACTATCGATTTGTATTTGCGCCTAGCACTCTGTTTGTATCATAAGACACTGGAGACCGGTTTTCCGTACATTTCACATAAAAAGCATATCGAGGCTGAATGCGAATGATAAAAAGGAGCAAGCTCTATCTGTTGACTGAACCTTGAACATTGGCGACCAAGGGTGATTTGCATTATCCTCTGGCGGGGACAAGGCCGGAATGGGCCCTTCTACAGACACTGGAGAAAACCGCTTGGATGATTGTATCCTGCCCCGTGAATATGGTTCGCAGCACGAAGTTGCTTCCAGACAGGTCTTTTGCACCGACTGGACTGGAAACACCACTCATCAATGTTTCCAGAACATATTACCCATCATGGTATTTTGACGCGAACTCTGTCGTGAAGCCGGAGAGCCCTTATGTGTGTGTGTACTATCTCACAACGGCTAGGCCTATGCAAAAAGCTTGCCCCCTGCCTGATGATGTCCTTCTACGCCCATTCACACTGAAAGAAACAAACTTTGATTGGTAACGATGACGGTCAAGGCCAAACCGAAACCCTTTCACCCGTGAGACCCAGGGTTTGACGAGTCCTGATTTACCATTGCATGAACAATGGCATCTTTTCGATTTGATAATATGCACATGTTTCCATCCTTATACACCAATTAAGCCGATATCGGTCGGAGTTCTCTTGGTTCGAGTGCTCGCCGCCATAACTGTGCTATTCTTCCTTCACCTAGTGTTCATTTGATTTCCCGCGTGAGTTAGCACTCGCGGGTTAACAGTCTCTAGGAGGGCTCGCCTAACGCCTATCAGGTATGATAGGCTCTTTGAGAATTTTGATCTCACTTCTAGGCCCTTCTATTGGGGGTGGTGGCGTATAACGACGGTGACCGATTAGGGAAAGGGACACCCGTACGATTGCTGCTCCCCACATGGGCGGTTGCTGACCATAGAGAGGTTGCCTACGAGGAGGTGTGTTTGTCCGTTTAGAGGCTGTTGACCGTACTCTAGTTGCTGCCCGGAGCTTTGATGCCGCTTATAGCCTCCAAAGCCGGTGAAGAAAGCCGTTTGTTACAGTGCACGACAGACAAGTTATGGGCACGACTCTCGGGGAAGAAATAGACGGAATATCCGTAGCATATTCACAAAATCATCGCAATCAGTGTCATCCAGATGAAACAAGTTGAAAAGGGACACCGGGAAAGTGATAAACGGTATCGATATAACTTCCTACCAGGTTCACTATATTACACCTCCATTGCCACTTAACAACGGCATTTTTGACTCGTCATGTTTTTGCATCCTGGAAGCACGCACCATTTTCTTTCTACTTACAGTTTAAAGTTTGGCAAGTCATGGTTAGCGCGCGGAAGGTAGGTAAATAAGTTACCACTCCACTCCTATGACACAGCTGTTTTGACGAAAATGAAGCCGATACTAACGTGACTCACCACCCACCCAACGAACTCATCCACCCAACGAACTCCTATTTTTTCCGCGAATCTCTATAACTCATCCACTTCAACCACCCACCATGCCACCCAACGAAGCAGTTATAGAGCAAGCGATCGCTCGATTGAATCAGCAGTTGCCTCCTAAATATGCTGAGGTTGCAAAGGAATTCGGAATCAATCGCGTTACGTTGATGCGGCGGTTCAAAGGTCAACAGGTCTCTAAGGCAGAGGCAACATCAA
>JAFEJD010003732.1:0-14508 GCA_018296065.1 Blastomyces percursus
CACACCCCCTATTCCATTACACTAATTTTTATCAAAATGTGAAATTAATAAAGATAATATAGAACAAAGAAAAGCATTAATAACTAGGGCCCGGTTATTCCACAGAATCTCTAAGCTACTGGGGCAAAAGAGCTCAATTACCTCTTCACCATATTATTGGTAGAGAAGAGGACGAACCATCCAAGCCAAGAAGCCCCGCAACAGAATCTTCGGGCTAGTCGCCTGGCAGCAACTCGCGGCTAACGCGGCTATTGGCGCCCCCAGTAACAAATGCGATTGTTGCCCTGGCAACGGTTTGCCCTGCCAGTCCAGAGTTTTTTTGACAACACCCCAACAACAAACGATCACAGACAGCAACCACATCTCTATCACAGTTGACTTCTATAGCAGATTTATTTTCGCTGTCGGTTAATCATATTTTATAAAGTCCTACTTATTAGCTCAGTGTGTCTAAAATCGATACCATGGAATCTGGCCCGAAGCCCTCCGCTGGGCAAATATCACTCTTTCAGGTTTACCTGCGGCTTCGGCCACCAATGAACAAGAAAGAAACCACCCAGACACCAAAGCAGGAATACCTCACAGTTGAACGCCCTGAGTTGCAATTGTCTGAAGACGATGGAAACCAGGGGCCCGTCTGGCCGACTCATATCACACTGCAGCCACCAAACGATTCGAGAAAACGAGCAGTTGAGAAGTTCGGGTTCACAAAAGTTTTTGAAGAGAATGCCTCCCAGCTAGAGCTTTTTGAGGAAATCGGGATGCCCAGTCTAATAAAAGGTGTTCTTTGTGAGGGTAGAGATGGCCTGGTTGCTACCTTGGGAGTCACTGGGAGTGGAAAGGTTTGATATCTCTTGTCTATTTTCTTATTGACTTCGTGTGAATATTTCGAGAATAGACGAGCAAGTGAAAAGTTCAGTAAGCTTATAATCTGTCCCAGACACACACAATCCTTGGGTCAAAATCGCAGCGCGGAATAACGCAGATGTCACTCGATGTCCTCTTCCGTTCCCTTTCGTCAACGGTTCGGAATTTGGACAACGAAGATAACCCCCTATTGTTATCGTCCATTGCGGATTCCGACCCATCGGAAGCCCAGCTCTTTACTGCGAGATCCTTTATCGAAATGATTTATAGTGATCCATGGAACGAACGAGGTCGAGGTTCAAGGGCTCAGACCCCGATGTCTGTTGTGTCGAGGTGTCAAACCCCTATGACGGTACGGAGCCCTTCTTATTTCCCTTTTCCTATATTACATGCGTCCTCTTTGTCAAACGGCCCGTTTCCGGAAGGATTCATCCCAAGCAGCCCAAAATATACCCATAGACAAGGCTCATGCACGTCAACAATTCGACTTGTCCCCCCAACAATAGAGTCAGTTGGCGGTCATGGAAGTAGTTGGATTTCTTCAAAGAGAACCCTAAATCCTTCCCAAATACCCTTTTGGAACCGCCCTAGGCTTTCAAAACGTGTAGCTAAGATTGCCTCTCAAAACAAACAGGATTCGATGTCTACTATAAATTTCCCCCGACGTCATTTGCCTCACCGGCCGAGTGCGCTCCCTCAATCTCCAGACGTGAGCGAATTTGTGATCCCTAATCCGAGTGAAGGGGAGACTGTGGTATTGGTATCGATGTACGAAGTATATAATGATCGAATTTTTGATCTCCTTACTCCCTTAAGTTCAAGAACAAGTTGTCGACCAGCAATGAACCAGAAGGAAAGGCGTCGTCATTTACTATTTAAACCTACAGAAGCTTCACCGGATCGCAAAGTTGTAGCTGGTTTGAGGAAGGTTGTTTGCGGCACTTACGAGGACGCCTTGATGGTCTTGGAGACTGGCTTGCTGGAGCGAAAAGTGACTGGAACAGGAAGTAATAGCGTCAGCTCACGAAGCCATGGGTTCTTCTGCGTTGAAGTGAAACGAAGAATCCTAGATAGAAGGTTTGGTGAAGAATCCTGGGTTGGAAATACGCTGACTGTGGTTGATCTTGCTGGTAAGAACTTGCATGGACTATTATCTTAAGACAGTATATATTTATTATCTGTGAATAGGCTCTGAACGCGCTAGAAATGCGAAAACTGCGGGAGCGACACTTGCAGAAGCTGGGAAGATCAACAAGAGCTTGATGTATCTGGGTCAATGTCTCCAGACGCAGAGTGATTTTCAGGACGGAAATAAGGTAGGTACCTCGACATTATTAGCCATTGACACAGTTTGCTAAAATCCCTATTAGCAGGCGCTGGTCCCCTACAGACAATGCAAACTCACTGAACTCTTATTTTCTAACTCGTTCCCTTCCCCGAACCACGGGACTTCATATCCGAGACACCCGCAAAGAGCCCTTATGATTGTGACTGCAGACGCACACGGTGACTTTAACGCCACATCTCAGATATTACGCTATTCTGCATTGGCTCGCGAGGTCACCGTGCCTCGCATACCCTCCGTCACCAGCACGATCTTGGCTAACGCAGGGTGTGGAAGGAAGAGTCCAACTTATGCTCACGCTAACAAGTCGAAATCTAGTCTGTATTGTGCTTCAGCAGAAGAGTTAGAGACTGCAGCGCTGGAAATTGCAAAAATTAGCGATGGCTACGATGCCTTGGCCGTAAAACTGGCGGAGGAAGAAATTGCGAGAGCAGAAGCTGAATTCCATTGGAGAGCAGCCGAGGAAAGGTGCATGTTGATCGAACAGGAGGTACGGGAAGAATGTTGGCAGGAGATGGAGCAGCGACTTGAAGAAGAGAAGCGACGATGGCAAGCGGCCTGGGATGAACAGGTAAATATTGTTATCAAACTGAACGCTAAATAGTGGCACTCTTAAGCTAACTGGAATACAGGAATCACGTCATGATGAGCACCTGGATAAAAAACTAGACTTGCTGTCAAAGGGCGTAAGGCGTAAGTGTTCCCAACCACATATACTTTCTTTTTTTATTATTCTGTGGTAACTCGGCTGACTCTCGTCATTTAATATAGTCCACGAAGATCCGCAAGAATCTTCAGAACATCGAATAACCGCATTAGAACGAGAGAATGATAATCTACAAAAGAGAATCGCCAGCCTCGAGCGTGAATTACATTCCCGCTCCCCCACGAAAAGAGCAACAAAGTCCAAAAAAAATCTTATGCCTCAGCAGCGGCAGGATTCGCTCGATTACAGCTATGCAAGTTGTGAAAGTGACGTCGAGAACTCGCTCATGAAACTCCAATATCTCAAACTAGATTCTGATGTTAAACGAAGCCCTGGGCGAATGTCTGTGTCGAAGAAATTGACAGGCGGGAGAAGACAACGCATGATGACGGCGAGACAACGGGATTTTGCTCCAGAGAGTGTTCTGGATGAATTGGAGTGAAATATTAGCAAGCTATGTTTATGTTTTGATACCCCTGATGTTTTTCTATATGAATGATAGTTTGTTTGTACTGTTCAGACATGTGTTAAGACAAATTCTCTGAAATTTTTGGATTTCAGCGGCAACCTTTGTTTTTTTGTTACATGGTTGGATTCCGGGAGTTTTCAGGGCGGGGAAACAGGAAGGGCATTTTCTAAGATTCAATAGCTTTTTCCTAGTTTGAGTGCTCGTTTGTTTTTCCTGTCGCTAAGTATAACCACATAATGTATAAGGAAACTATGTCTCATTCTAACTTGCTTCCGATGCGTAGATTCCACGGGAGCAGAGAGAAAAAGGATGGTTTAATATATTCTGGCTACCAAGCCATTACATTATAGAAATAATAGAAATAACGTAAAGTTGACCGGACCTGGTTTGTTCATCACCGCACCTAGTCTCATTTCAACCACGGACGCCATACCCACTCATATCCGTTTTCTTTCCGAGGAAGAAACCATAAATAATATTACATCCATAAAACAGTCTTAGAATAAATAAACCGTTCAAATCATCAAAGGCTAATTGTCAATACAGAGGCGAAGAAGTTACTGACACCAATTTAGAAAACAAAAAATAGCAAATGATCCGATCTAAAGAAGGAATTAAGCATTCCCCTCCATGTTCACGTCTAAAGGCTCTGCCTCCGTAGGTTCGAGTTCTGATTTCGTATCCCGTGCTGAAGCAGCGGGACCCGACTCGATCTCTGCGCCATCAGCAACGCTGACATTTACCGACGGATCGTCTGACCCAGGATTTGGAGACATAACCCTCTTGATTAATGGATTCAAAAATGAAGCCTGGGCGGCGGCAGTTCCCGTAACCGCCGCTTCGTCGTGTTCCTCTAATATCTTTTCCTCATCCATTTCGCTAAGTTCGCTTTCATTATCGGCACTGTCATGAACGCTGCCAGGAACACTGCTTTGGATGCCGGAGGCTTCGTCTTTGCTGGGTAGCAACTGTATCGCGACTTCGACGGTTTCTTGTGGCTTGAAAGTAGAGGTCTCCTCATCCGCTCGACGCACGGGGGGTTTCGGTGCTGGTTTCGGCGCGAGGACTCTTGCGGCGATGGCTTCGGCTTTACGTTGGAGCTCTTTACGCGATACTCCCTTGAACCGCGGTTTGGGACCGGGCTGAGCGTGAGTAGAGGAAACTGGTGGTGTTTGAGTACCGTCGGGGCCGTCGCTGGCCATAAGGAGATGGTCTACCTTCATCCGTTCGCGGCTTTCTTCTTCAGTTACTTGCTCGATGAATTTGGGTACATTATTCTGGTAGAGAACAGCGTAGGTATCGGCGACAAGGTCTTCGAATATAGCAGGTTTCATAAGACCGTTGTTCAGCTTTTTCAGTTCAACAGCATCTTTGAGCAAATCTATCAGATTTGTCTCCGTGGAATGGTGCTGACACCAGTCTTCTAGGCGAGTGCAGTAAATGACGAATTCGTCGTGACTGACGGGTTTGAAAACAGTGTCTTCATGCCCTTCTGGAATCTCGCCGACGCGGCGGAAAAGCTGGAGGGAGCGGTTAGTTTTCACAACAAATAGGACGTGTACTTGGTGACCTACTTTGATATAAGTTAAGCATATATCTTCCCATAGTTTAGAATGGTTGACATAGTCATTCGGTTTCCTTCGTACGCGCCGAATGAGCATATCCAAGCTTGCTCGATCATTTAGCTGATTTAAAAGGCCGCCGAAAAAGTACACATATCGAGTTGTGTAAACAAAGTGTCTTCCTGCACGTTCGTTTTCCGGTCTCCAAACTTGAAGGGTCATAGTTTTAGTGAATATCTGCTGCGAAACCTCAGATTTAGCTGCCAAGGCAGATGCATCGTCTTTGGAATCATCATAGATTATATGCGCGGCCTGGTCACGGTTAGCAAAGAGAAAGTTGTTGGCTAGGGTGGGAGAGTCTAACTCGTAAGACAATACGATGATGCCAGTTCGACTTGTCCGCGTTCCGAAGGTTTCTCAAGACCTCCAGGATATAGGGCTTCCATTCAGCGTTATTCAGGCTGACTTTCCGCGCATAGGGCGTCGCAAAAAGTCGGTCCCTTGCATCCTCAGGCTTTACACAATTAGTATAAAATACATATAGTCATACGCTACTAAGGAACGAACCTTTAAGAGTCCTCTATGAACGAGCTTGTGAGAAATAGATACGAGCTTGTAGTGAGGTTCAAGTATTGGATCTGAACGACTATCCCTTTTCGATGGCAACGCTTCAATTGCATCAACTAGTGAATCTAGTACTTCGTCAGCTTCTACGGGGGAGTGGTGTCCCCTTGTGGCAGCGTCGCAGCAGAGCATTTTCCAGAGGCATTTGCTGAACATGTAATAGTTCCTATATGCACGCATTATTGAGTGTTTTATTCCTTAAATAGGGTAATGGGCCTACATACTTCCAATAATTAGGCCGCTCATCCATCGCTCGTCGAAAAAGGTAGCTTGCAAAGTTCCATGCTGAGTACTTGTTCATTTCTGGGAATGGCTTTGCCTTGTACATTTGTTGGTTTTCGCCGCTACTGAAATGCCTCCTAAATTCAGACAAACTAAAAGCTTCCATGGACAGAGGCTCTGTCGCTGATGCATATATCCGAAATCCAAATTCAGTATAGAGGTCGGATATTTTTCTTTTCGTTTCAGGTGACGACTCGGCTGTTCGTATAGCAGCCGCAATTGCCATGGTGAAACAGTGTATCGCCCTCCGCTGTAAAGTTGCTAGGTCCGATCGATTGCTGTTCAACTTGTCGGCGGACCATGCGATATCCTCCTCTAGTTTCAGGTCGTACACCTGAGCCAGGCGGTACCATGTTTCCCATTTGCCTGTGCCATGTTCCAACTCTTGCCTGAAAAAAGACGCCGCAACATCGAGATCGTCGGTTGGGATTGCAGTTATTCTTTTCTGAGCCCGAAATTTTGATAGGGAGATATAACCGAGGAGGAAGTACCAACCTTTATCCGCAAGCTCAAGGCTATCTGCCTGGACAGGGACCATTGATACCTCCCCGATTCCTTGCACTGCACGAAACATGTCCGATGGGTTGATCGATGATTTCAGGAAAGCTGATAAAACACGCTTGTTGAAAGTCAGTGGCGTGGAGAATTTGGTAGCCCAGCCAATAGCCATTTGCATGGTATCTATAGTCGGCCTCAATTCTGATTTGTGCACATCTTTGACATTCATTCTATTGACTTGCGTCATAACAAAATCGATCATCATAACGGCCGAGGCGCGATCTAGCCTTTCAATGGGACATCCATGATTCACAATATCATCAAGGTTCAAGAACTTTAGACCATACAGGTCAAATAGAACCTGTGAGACATCAAATTCATAGCTATCTTCTGTTGGGAGAGTCAACAACTCTTTCTTCATAAGTTTCAGAAGCAGCTTGTGGGAACATTTGCAATAAGATCGAATTCCAAGAGCGTTATGGACAGAACGTAGGTAATGAATACGGTCGTCATTAGGAGCGTCAAATAGCTCCTTATTTTGTTCCATGAATTCTCCGAGCAATGCATAGAGCAAAACCCATGCTTTAACTTGCATTCCTCGAAGTTTTTCTTTGAATTGCTCCAAGGTCTTGGCTGTTGATGCTGGTCTAATATCCGGGATGGTAACTTGACCAACGCGAACTGAGTCTTCGAATAGGGCGAAAGAATGGAGCAGTTTGGAAATCCGAACTACAGCAGACATAGAAGACTGTAAATGGGCCATATCAAAACACTCAAACGATTTTTCGGGCTCGTCTGTCACCTTCCCCACCACTTTACTTAGCAAATCGTCAAGAGTTTTAATCCACTTCAATAGTGAAATTTGCCGGGGTCCACTCGGCGCTTTCAGGTAGGAGGGATTTTGAAGCTCTCCAGCAACTATTTCAATACTCCGAAGGTAGCAAGATATGACCTTGGGAAAATATTGAATAGATTCATATGCGTTTCTAAGCTTCCTCCAGAGAAAAAGTCTTAAAGTTGCATCGCCCCGGTCTAAAAACGAAATTATGCCCTGGATAGCGGACATTAATGAAGAGTTCGTAAATGACTCTGTGCTCTCTATTGGCCTTTTAAACTCATTCCTAGATGGCGAAGCGTGAACAAATTCCACGGAGGATGGGTCCAGAATAGGTTCAATGCTTTCAATAAGATGAACAGGATCATCGGAATCGGAACTGAAAAGATTCGTGAAAAAGTCCATGGAGTTGAGTCTTGAAATCTCTTCATCTATCGCAGAAACAGATATTTCGGGAATTGTTGAATTGTTTAGCAAAGGGATCGATGGGTTTCCAAGGCCGACCAATACGCGTCTCAAGTCCTTGAGACAAAGGAAGGTATAGTCTCGGGGAACTTCCTCCGTCAAGTTAAAGTGGAAAACGGAGGACCATAAGTGACGAAGTTGAATGGTAATTTGAAGGGTTTTCCCTACGCATACATCGTTCTGATAGTTCATAAAAGCTCGTGCAAGGGCGCTCCATCTATTGAGACGGTCTCGTTCTTCTAATACTTTTAAGTGATCGCAAGGATCGCTGCCAGGTCCGCTAATTGAGGCGTATATATCAAGATGTAGCTCGTAAATGCTTTGCGTTATCTCCGCACAAGCCAAAAGGTGCGGAGACGAAACGCTGCTCGTGGAGTTCAAGGCTAGTATGGCTTGACTCCAAGCCATTGCAGAGTCGTTAAACTTGGTATAAATGAATTCGTCGTTATTTATGAGTATTTGCATGGCTGTCTCCTTCATATGCCTTGTCCAAAGCCGGTTCGTATAGGTGGAATTTCCCATGTACTGGTTCTTTTCGTCAGATTGCAATTCATGGCCGGGATTAGGCTTCAAGTGCTGTTCCAGCCACATAAATGCGGCCTCACTAGGGCAGAACCATCCACCGTTGATATGCTCTAGAAACGCGGACAGCCCATCGTTCTCTACGAGAGTAATTTCCTTATCGGGATTGGGATGCCTTCGTCGAGAATGGTCGAGAAATATACTCATTCCCGATCTTTTCGTTCCATTTATGCTGTCGCTCGAATCCGTGGAATAAATATCACTATGTAAAGCAATTTGAGCTTTTTCATCGTCCCACTTCTCGATTACTTTTCGAAGGTCACTATAAAGAGCGCGCTGGGCAATATAGTTTTGGGTGTTGTTTTCCGAAGGCTCCTGATTGCCGTCGAAGCACAAAATCTCTTGCATTTCATCGATCGTTCCCAGATCTTCGACGCCGGCTTTGGACAGCAAAGCTCCCACAACTCCAAACATCCACTGGTCGGCATGTACATACTGTTCAAGGTGTTCCTCAAAATATTTAGCTGCATCGAAAGGTGAGGGTCCAGATGGTGCATGGACTTCGGCATTGGATTCGCGAGCTCGAATGCGACGACTTTTCATTCTTCCACCATCCGGTTGTTCATCGTTTCCGGCAGATGCAGAAGACCTTTTTCGAGACTGTGATACAGTTGTTGTCTGCTCGAATGCATCCGGCGTTATCTGAGGTGGCTTTTGCTCTCGTTTCTCATCAGATTTCCCCTGAGAGTTTTCAGGGTGGATCTCTGAAGCCTGTTCTGGATGAGGACTAGGTTCTCTGTTATCGTCATTAGAGGCGATCGAAGAATGGGCTTTATTAGTACCTTCTGCTGGTAAGTGAAGGACTTGCTGAGGCTCTGCATCAGGAAGTTCAATATCCAAATTTGGGTTAGTTCCATCCCCACGTTTGTCTTGTACGGAGTTTTGTTGAATGAGAGGACGAGAGGACGGAGAAATTTCAATCGAATCATGACACTCTTGAACGGAGATTCCTATAGCTGCCCCTGGAGTAAAGCTAATATCGCCCGTTTGTTCATCTAGCAAAGCCCGCAGGAGAGCTCCACCTACCGCAGTCCAGCTTGCACATGTAGGTGTGAGGACGTGACGGCTAGGTGGAATTCCAAGCAAGTTCAGAGATGTGGTCGGAACACTAGATCCTCTTGGGAGATACGGGAAAGGATCAATCTGCTTCTGTAGAAGACGACGAATAGCTTTTCTTGGTCGTTTGAGTGGCCGTTGCAACATAGACAACTTGTCGCTTAGGACGTCGAGTATTTTGCGGAGATCTTCCGCCGCAAAAGCTTGTTCTAGACCTAACTGTTCGAATCCGTCGTCAACCCCGTCATCACCGCCCTCTAACACACTTTCTAAGCAAAATCGGGTGAGGCGATTACTTTGGAGTGCATCTCCAATCCTGGCGCATTTCCTCCATAGCTCCAAGTCGGTATCGTCCCTCTCTAGGGCTTCGGCGAATGATCTGATTGCTGAACCAGAAGCGGCAGATACGTCAATAAAGGATTTATTGCTGTCATCAGCTTTCGACTGTTTCGAGCGTAGTAAATGTCTCAGATAATCTAGCATAAACTGGCCTCGGTTTCTATGTGAGAGGTAGAGTGTCTGGGGCAAAGCACTGGAAACTGTGTCGCTAGCATCTAAAGGAGCAGCAGATTCCGCTGCCACTTCCACAAGAAAGATTTCATGTTGAGTCTCCGGGCCGTCAAGTTGACTCCTCTTATACTCCGAGATCGATTCCGGATAGTTGAATATTTCGGATTGAAATAGCGTTCCATATGCCTCCGAAGCCTGGTCATAGAACTGGGGCCCTTGAGAATGAAGCTTCAAGGCATTGTGATAAAGCTTTAGAGCTTCTTCGATTTGGATTTCCTTCGTGTCATCAATTTCCTCTTCGCTGTAGTCATCTGGCTCGATGTTGAGAGCAACGAAGGACGTCATGGCTAGGTTGGAAAAAAAAGCCCGAGGCCAGGCAATCACCCAACTCAAGTCAGCATTACGTCTCTCGACTAATTAAGTTGTACAAGTAATATCATAAATCAGTGGCATATAGCGACAAGAAAAGCTAGAAGGACATCAGAAACTACGATGTATATTGCGCTTCGCGGTATGTTCGTGTCGCAGGATATGCGGTTCTCTGGTCAGTGCCTTCCTGATTGGGCATGGCGCAACGGCTGTTGTCCAGGTGGCTTGAAATGATTCCGACCATCAATCAGCTCATTGTTTAAACACATGCAACCAAATACCTCGAACGACTCGACCGGCATGAATTAGCCGTGCCCTTCATCAACAAAAGACTTGATTCAATGCGCTATTTGACATTCCGTTAATGCTGTCACCCATTGCCGCACGTTTTAATCCCCCTTCTCGCTCCTGAGCTTACGCATCAACATCATGGTCGCTCCAGCAGTCCCAGAGTAGGTCATTCCACTCCGCAGCGTTATGTCGCATTATATTTCTCGCTTTGTTATATTGCATGCCAATGCGCCGTCCGCTACGTCTTGTTCAAATTACTAAGAAAGTGATTATTAAAATGCAGGATCATCGAGGACGAGAGCATCTATGCCTCAATTGACGCCCGCACGGAAGCCTTACAGAATCTAAGGGAACTGGGCCCTCCGGACCTTGTCCATTTAGTGAAACAATCAAAGACGAGCCCGAATAATCAGGTATATGCGTATGACCAATCCAAATGGGAACGCTGTATTCTAATATACCCTTTTCCACTCTGTAGACTGGCGTCTATCACCATGTCACTGGCGTGGACGCCTCTTCGTCGGCCAGCTTAGCTGCTTACGTCAATACCCTTACATACTCCCCTGTCGATAAGAATCACAAGGTTGTCTCGGGAATATACTGGTGAGAGACGTTCGGGGGTTTAAAATTAGAACTGTTATTGACGGCTTTGCAGTTGCTATAATGCTTTCTCCCATGTTGATATGCGAGTCGAAGTTAAGATTCCAGGCAGTCTCGAGAGTTACTGCATTGACGAGCGCGGAGATAAACGGATTGTGACAGAAATGCTATGGCTCGAAACTTTCCTATGCGGTGTCCTTCGAGCGTATTCGTACGCGGACAACGGCAATGGCGATAGCATAAAAAAGATTGTTGGTGTTAGAAGGTTCAACCCTGTTACGAACACTGAAATGGAGCACAAGTTTCTAGATGCGGCTGAGAAGCTATTTTTCAACGGTTTGGATATACACCACATCCCATCGTTCACGCATGTGCTAATAATCGCCACAGGGAGACAGCTAAGCTCAGACCCGGAAACACAAGTCCCTAACACAGTTACGAACCACCTAACGTCAGGCATTTTAAAATATATCCATACGACGGGGCGATACGCTTCTGGTATAAATCTCTTTGAAAAGCTACGTACGCGCGATGTTGAGGTGTCGTCGCTCCTAGCGCGCGTTCTTATTTCTGCAGATGAAGAGGTGCTAGCTGTACGGTTATTACACGACGCACTCCAGGACTTGCCAATGGATTACTCTCTCCTAGATTGTCAAGCGGCCTTTTGCCAGAGTAAGGGTGAAAGCGAGATGGCACTTGAATGTGCTAAGCGTAGCGTTACTGCCGCTCCGAGCGAATTTAGCTCCTGGGCTCGGTTAGCAGAAGTATACATACACATGGAACAGTGGGACTTAGCGCTTCTAACTCTGAACTCGTGTCCGATGTTCACCTATCAGGACAAAGACTCACCGCGGATGCCACCACCTTCTCGAATTCTTTTGCCTATTCTCCCTGAGAGCATGCTGGATGAAATTGATGAAGGGCAGCCAAAGCAAGGAGAGCCTCATGACGTCGTCCATCCTACACTTAGGAAGCTACATGCTGCAGGGTACCAAGGCACTTTCCTGAGAGCTTACACTCTCCTCGCAAAAATTGCGGCAGCGATTGGTTGGGATCAGCTGCTGAAAATCCGAAGCGAGGTTTTCGTCATGGAGGAGGAGTATAGAGCGGAACGCCAGGTCAATGCCAGGCGTCCCTCTGCGGCTGCCCAGAACGCCAGCACTGTGGCTCTACACGAGGCAACTAGTGGATCTAGACAAGTGAATGGAAATGGAGTAGACGATCAAGATTCAGAGAAGGCTGAAGGAAGCGATGAAGAGATTGAATCGTCAGAGGAAGATAACCCTCGAAAAGTTAAGAAATCCGTGGCTATTGAACGCCCAGAACAGTCAGTTGTTTCGGAAGTTGTCAAATCTGGTGGAGAAGATGTGAGTGGTCGAATTTATCTTTATTTCCCCGCAATAAACTCACAAGTCGAAAATTATACTAACACTCTTCCCGCCACCTGTACAGCCTAATGCGACCACTAATTCATATACGCAGTTCATGAATAAGCGATTATGCGAGCGCTGGCTCGACAATCTATTCATGGTGCTCTACGAGGACCTTCGCGTGTACACTATTTGGCGAACAGAAATGGCACAATCTCGCCAACAATCGGTCGATTATAAGAAATCAGCCACAGAATGGGAGATCCTCGGCGAGCTTGCTGAGCGTCTTCAGCATTTCAACGAAGCAGTGGAAGCCTACCAACACTGCCTATCCATCAGATTCTCTCCGAAGGCGATGAAGGGGATTCTGAAGATGTATGAGCGCGAGGGCGACACGCGCGGCATGCTTGGTGCTCTAATCAGACTCATTGCTTGGCAATATCGGTGGTATTCAGAGGTCAGTAAATCCTGAGGCAAAAGAAGAAGGGAACAGGATCCCTCCATTTAACAGTCCTAAAAACTAACTGTTCTTGCCCAAATCCAACCGTACAGTTCTCCCCTGAGCTCCTCTTCACCATCCGCAAACTAATCGAAGAAGAAGGCGCAGTCAAAGTGCGCAGCATTGTACAAGCCACAAACCTTCCGCAACCTGTCTTGGATCTGACACACCACTACTGCCAACTGTGCGCTACATTCAGAAGCAGTGGTAGTGATGGTTAATAACTCGCATTGATTTCCTTTTCCCCGTCTCTTTTACTTGATTTTGGTCAGCCCCTGGCCACAATCCTCCGCTACTCACCCCTTACCCCACCTAATGTACCTTGAACGCATTTTTTTCTCGACATCCTATCCTGCGTTTTTTGTCCCATACATACCCCAGGTTCGCTAGTCAGTGCCATTGGCCGGAAACGTGGGGTTAAATTTAAATGGACAAGATACTCCCTATATACTACACGTCGATCGGTTGATTGCTTGTCGGTTTGTCTTGCGCCGTTTTCTCTACCTTTAACATGGCGTAGTACTTGAACGCAATAGAAAATTTTTATTATCTATTTAATATATGTATGGGTATATCTATATTAGTCATTCCCTCCTTCTTTCCCATCACTGATATCATCGGTCCATCTGGGGTACGAGGCTTTTGTAGGCATGTGCTGTTAGTGCGGTCCGCATTTTTGCTGACGGAACTCTCCCCGTAAGAGCATTCCTATTTATGAACTCCTTCATATCTCCCCGGCGTAGAAAATAGTTCCAAATGCAAAAGTCCCTAAGGATGCCAGGAAATCATCCAACTGAGTCAAGAGTGCGGTGGTGGGACACCAAGGCGAACCGAGAGACTTATAGCATCCATCCAATAAGGTAAGGAAAGGAGCACTTCCAGACTAATGATCACTCCGTTTGTGCGAGAAATTTCATTCTGTTAATGGTATATTGACTCACAGACTAACGGGATAATCAGCCTTTCTAAACCTCGCTCGACAATATTTCAGACGAAAATACACACACACACACACACACACACACACACACACACACACACAATCATTTCGTTATCATATTTTGTGTTCCGCATAGTCCTCCCAATCTAGGTATCATGTACAGTCTGTATTTGGCTCTGCGACGCCATCCCAAAATGAACTTAACACGATTACGAGTTGAGATATCCAGGCTGTCATTTTGATCCAAGCAGGTATACAGGGCGGGGACTTCATGAAAAAATCTCACGCTCGTCGGATGCCGTCGTCAACGATTGGATAATAGGCGAAGAAAAAATAAGTTGGAGCAAAAGGATTCATTCCCTCCAGAGACAAAAAAAAAGAAAGATTATACAAACATCATTCATTTGACTAAATCACTACCTCGGTGAAAATAATCAGCATGAAACGAGATAAATCGCAGAAAATTTCATCATTTCCTTCCTTATTCAGCCCAAATGAAATGATTCCCGCCCCGCCCCCGCATGAAAAGAGAGCGCGAAAACCTGGTCCCACATGTCCCGTACCTTATAATACCCCCTCGCAACAGAAAACAAAAAGTAGAAAAAACAAAACCAAACAACAAAAGAAAGAAAAAAAAA
>JAFEJD010000375.1:0-15315 GCA_018296065.1 Blastomyces percursus
CGTTCAGGCGCCCTGGCTTATACTCCAGGACAAAGTCAAACTTGAGCTGGGACCAGCGAACCTGTCGCTCTGAGAGTCGCTTTACTGTAGTGCAGTACTCAAGGTTCCGATGGTCTGTCAGTATCGTAAACTGCCCCGTGCTCCTTAGGTCTGAATCCCATTCCTCCAAGCATCTAACCACTGCCAGCAGCTCCTTGTCATGGATCTCGTAGTTACATTCTGCTGGTTGATTCTTCTTAGAGAAAAAGGCGCATGGACGCAACGCTCCCTCGTCATCGTACTGGTAGAGTACTCCTCCCACTGCGTATCCGGAGGAGTCTGTCTCAACTACCGTCTCCCTGTCAGGGTCAAACTGCATCAAAAGGGGAGCAGTGACAAAGGCTTTCTTCAACGTCTGGAAGGCATTCTCAGACCTCTCGTCCCATCTGAAAGGGGTGTTTTTCCTTGTTAGTTCCGTAAGCGGGTCCGCTAGATCCGAGAAGTTGCGTATAAACCTCCGGTAGAAGTTAGCGAACCCTAGGAACCCTCTTACTCCCTTCACCGTCTTCGGTGCCTCCCATTCTTGATAGCGCGGACCTTCTCAGGGTCAGTTCGTACGCTTTTGACTGCTTCCAGGATAAACCCGAGGTATTTAGTTGTTGTGACCTCGAATTCACACTTGCCGATATCAATCTGGAGACCTGCTTCCCTCAGCCTCGTCAGAACCTTCTTCACTTGCTCCTGGTGTTGTGCTCTACTCCCGTCTGTAAAGATAAGGATATCATCAATGTAGGCGGAGCAGAATTCGTCGAGGTAATCCTTCAACGTCCAGTTGATGTACTTCTGGAACGTACTCGGGGCATTAGTAAGGCCAAAAGGGGCCACAAGCCACTCGAATAGTCCGTATCTCGTTCTGAACGCTGTCTTCCACTCGTCTCCCTCTGCTATCCTTATCCTGTAAAACGCTGCGATCACGTCCAACTTGGTAAACCACTTAGCCGTACTTATCTTCTGCAGCGTTTCGTTGATCAATGGGAGTGGGTATCGGTCCTTTCTTGTTATTCTATTCA
This sequence comes from Blastomyces percursus, assembly GCA_018296065.1. Lineage (NCBI taxonomy): Eukaryota > Fungi > Ascomycota > Eurotiomycetes > Onygenales > Ajellomycetaceae > Blastomyces > Blastomyces percursus. The sequence goes on from JAFEJD010000375.1 coordinate 1,050, forward strand.
GGCCCCGATAGTCCACACAGAAACGTAGTCCCCCTCCAGGCTTCTTCGCAAACAACACAGGCGCGGCTGCTGGTGAGTTACTGACGCGGATAAAGCCCTTGTCCAGCAAGTCGTTCAGCGTCTTCCGTAGTACCAGCAGCTCCTCCCGGGACATATTGTACAGCGGTCCCCAAGGAGGTTCCTGTTCCTTCCCGTCCTTCTTCAACAGCTCAATCTCATGGTCTACCCTCTTGCCTCTAAACGGTGGTAGCTTGTCTGCTTCCTTCCTATCAAACACATCCAGGAACTCGTGGTACTGTTTCGGCAGCACCGTTCGTGGATCAACCTTCTTCTTAACTTCTAGCGCCTTTTGGATGTCTGCCATGCTGGCCTTGAACACCTGCGCTTTTCCTTTCTTGTGCTTGGTTACCCACCGGGAGTAAGCGGCTGCCGAAATCTGTGGGAGTTCCATCTTCCTCTCCCAATCATCACGTTTGATCGTCTGTCCCGTGTCAAACCGTAACACATCTCGTGGGACATCAATGACGACACCCTGCCTATAAGCCCATGTGGTCCCTAAGATCACATCACAGTCGTTCAGCTGCTTCGCCACGTATAGGAAGGCCTTTTTTGATACGTTCCATCCTACGTCCAACTTCACCTGCACTACTTCCTTCATCATTTCCTCTTCCATACCGGTGTAGCCACTCGTAAGGCGTGGCGTTACCTCCAGACGCTGAAGCTTACAGGTACGGGCAAAGCGTTGGGAGATGAATCCATAGGTATCGCATCCATTATCTACTAGTGTCTTCGCGTTATATAATCCATTGACTACACTAGATACAATAAAGGATGGATGATTCATCTCTCCCTCGGCCTTTCTCCAGTCCCTCTCCATAAGCTTCCTCTTGCGCTCCCGTTGGCGCTTTTCTACGGGAGCTCGTCTCCTAACGACTTTCCGTCGTCTGTTTCTCCGCCGTGCCCATCCTCTTCCTCGTTTTTCTCGACTTGAGTTAAGCTCATATTCGCTACGCGGGCAGGTCTGTCAGCTGGGCGCTGAGTGCATTGAGCGAAAGCAGAGGCAAGCTTCCTTTCGCTCTCAATCTCCTCATTCGTCACCCATCGGGCTTTGCGAGGGGCTGCTGGTAGGCGGACTGCGTTAGTTGGCTGCCAGTCCATAGTGTCTCCTTGTGGTGGCGTTTGGTAGGTCGGTTGGGGGGCTACATTCGTCACGCATCGACGGGTAGATGACTTGGAGAGCTTTGTAAGCCTCTCAACTTCGAGCATCTGATTCTCAATCGATCGTAGCTGTTCGCAAAAACCTTCAAAAGTAGGGCTCTCCACCGTCCCTATGAGCGCATTCATGATCTCAAGGTTAAGGGCGGAGAGTAAGTAGCCTTTCTTGATGTGGTCTGGCAAGCCGTAACACCCGGACGTAATAAGAAGCTGGGTGAACTTAGGTAAGAACGTCCCTAGCCTCCTTCTACCTTGTTTCAGCTCGTTAAGGTTGTTCAACGCCTTGACAGCCCTCGCTGGGTCCCCAAACTGCCCTTCCATTTGTTCCAGTAGTTCATCTGCAGTGAACCCAGCGCTCAAAGATCTCTTCATCTCCATCCATGGGAATATGAGGTCCCCTGCCTTGCCCTTCAGCCGCATAAGCACGTACCAAGCCTTCTCTTGGTCTCCGCCGATCGCTTCACTGTCCGCAGCTAGCTTCCCTTGCATCTTTCAATTTCCAAAAGGGGAAGTGACTACTATCGGAGTGGTCGTATTCGCTACAATCGGGAAGGGTTGGTCTTGGCTTCAGCGATACCTCTGCCGTCGTCGTCATCATAGGAAAAACAGGGCTAGCCTGGATCCTTTCTCTCTGCAATTGTGCGAGCTGCTCCTGCAATCGAGGAAGCTCATTTGCCAAGTCCCGTTGTTGGTTAGGCACCGTGTTGTTGGAGTGAGGCGTAAACGCCCGTGAATCTCCCGTCATAGACACATTATCGCTTATGTGTGCCATTCTCTTCCATGATAAGAGAAGGGAATCTTCTCTTCGCCGCTTCGGGACAGGGTCGTGGGTACCGTGTCGCTGGGAAGTACTTTCGTTCGTCGGGAGTAGATCGTCGTTATCTACTCCGGGAGGTGACCGTAGTCCGCGCGAGCAGGGTGGGCCGCCTATACCCTGGTCGATGGTGGCGTAACGTCCGTGTGACCGAAGTCCGTGTAAGAAGAGCCGTGTTCGTTCTGCTCCGTGGTGGCAACTCGTTGCCCGTGAGGTGACTTGTGTCAGAAAATCGCCAAGATATTTGAAGGGGTCGGTGTCGGAGTCGGTGGAACAAAAGTCCGATGTTGACACCGTAGTTCACGTGATTACTGACAAGGCACGCTGATTGGCGGAGCGGGAGGAATTTGCAGTGTTTGCACCTGGGTGCATGCGCTAAGAGAAAATCTCACCTCCCTACTTCGGACGAAAATTAAGCGAGTTAGTTAGACAACACAATCGAACAATTTTGAACTCACAAGGAAGCGTAGTTTCGAACACTAACTACATGTAGTTAGATAACTTCCGCCCAGCGAGCGATCGCTCTCTTTAATTAATCAAGCTTCTTATCGCTCACATGAATTTGATGAAAGAGAACCTCTGAACATTGAATCTAGGATGGATACAACTCTTAGAATTGATGATTAGGATAAGAAGATCTTGAGGATCACAGCAACAATGATCAACAACAATGACCATGAGGAAGTAGTAGAAAGTCGGCTGCCCACTATGTACGGTAGCCTTCTGCTCAAGAGTTGCGCTAGAATTAACTTTGGATCTTCTTTAGCTAGGTCTTTCAACCGACGCCAGTTGCTAAGACATCTTTTTATGCATGGGATATTTTTATGCATGGGATACCGTGCTTTTTAGAGGTCTCTTAAAGATGAGGGGTTTCAAACTGGAGATTGAATAACTTTTTTGCCTGAAGATTGTTTGCCCGCGGGCTACAGCAAGATTAGGCAAGGGCAACAACCACTCAATTTTCTCCTCCCCCAAAACAGCTTGCTACGCCGCTATTCCTCTTTCGGCAGTCATAGCCCATGGCCCGTCCCTCCCCTACCTTCAGGGCTAGGTATCCATATCCATGGATGTACTATGTAGGTTCATGTACATATGTAGCCCTGGAGCCCCGGGGGGCCGCGCCAAGACCATATCGGACCGGATAATCGTGTCACCGCGTCCCCAAACAGGCTAGCTCACCCTATCCCTTCGCGTGGCTGGACTACAAGCAAAAAGACGACGCAGCTTCAGTTGTCAGCCAGCGCGGATTCAAAATCGACGAGGAACGACAGACGAAACACCTGCTCACGACGGACAGCTATCTTCACACGCCTCCGCTACCCCCTTTCTCTATCTATATCGCACTATTTTGTTATTGCATCTGCCTCCGCCTATTTCCCCCCTTCTACGAGCTCTTTGGCTCGGCGCAACTCCATGCTGCAAACCCCCTTAGTCCTTGAGTATCCACGCAATTGACTATCGCAGACTCTATACAAACAGAAAAGTTGAAGGGAAAAGAGCGTGCGTTTACAGCAAACCATTTAGCCTCGTCAAAACTGGAGGGCCTCTTTTGAATGGCCTGGCAGCCGTCATCTGCCATGGCTGGGAACGGGGGAATGGCTGCAGGGGTTGATGGTGCTCCCACTCACATGGGCCAACAACAGGGCACGGAATACACATTGCAAGGTGGGCTCTCCCATCTAGATTTAGTCACCTTTTTCCTTTCTTCTAGTGATATGAGGGGAACAGGTCAATTCTTGTTCTGGTTGATGTCAATCGGGCTTTTATTTTATGAATTCTGCTCACCTCTTTTAACCTCTCGCCATATTCTACAGGTGTGATGCGGTTCCTACAGACTGAATGGCACCGACATGAACGAGATCGAAATGCGTGGGAGATTGAGCGTGCTGAAATGAAGTCGAGAATTGGTAGATTAGAGGGCGATGCTCGTACCAGCAAGCGAATGCACGAGACGTTAGGCAAACATGTTAAGATGCTTGAGGCTGCTTTGAAAAAAGAACGGGAGAAAGTCAAGAGCCTATCTGCAGGCGAGGCTGTCGACGTGACCAAAGACTCAAAGGAACTTGCCAAAGAAAACCTCAAAGCGCTACGTATTATATTCTCCCCTTGCAAATCTATTTACTTCCGTTTGGATTATATCTGATGAGCCTGATAGAAAAATCGACACCTAATATTACCCAAATCGACCCCAATCGCAACTCTGAAAATACGTCCAACCCAGATATCCGTCAGGACTCAGAACGGGAAAAGTCTCGCATGTATCTTGGAAAATGTTCCCAGGAAGTTGCATATCATATAATCCCCGGTTCCCATCCTCCTCCAGAATTACTGGATCAGCAAGAAATGTCGGATCATGGGTATCAAAACCACCAAATGCAAAGACCGTCCCTTGAGGACGCATATGTACAACATCAATATCAGCACCAGCAAAAACAGAAAATCCAACAGCAACAACAGCAACAGCAACAAAATCACGTAAATATGGTCCGAGAGCCGTCGATACATCAATCCCTTGCGTCTAGTTATTCTGAAAATCTCAATGCTGGCCGACCCCAGTCGAATCAAAGCCAGCAAGACCAACTTGAAGGGCATCCATTCGACCAGCAACGCCCACATCCTATCCCTATGGATCGCCGGAAAGGCCCTTTTGATCATTCCCCTGTTGCCGATAAAGAGGTGGAATCAATTACGCATGCTTTCGACTCGTATGGAAAGCAGGTCGCCGCTTCTGCTTCACCTCAACCCGCCGTCCCCAGGGAACCTTTATCCGATGATGCCGATGGCTGGAATTTTGATGAACCTCCAGTAAATGTCGCATCACCGTCAGGCGAAGCGCATCATCGACCTGATACGGATGTTTTCCCTACGGCTAATTTTGTTCCCCCGAAATCCCCGCCCAGAGGAGGACCGGGTTCTCACAGGAGGAAAGGTTCAGGCAGGCGACACAGCGAAGGGACGACTGATTCTCGTGAGCTAGGTGCCTTGAGCGGACTAAAGGCTGACGCATTGAATTTTAAAGTTCGATTCGCTTTGCGCGGCCATCTCGATGTTGTTCGATCCGTTGTCTTTACCGGTGGGGGCAGCCCATCAGAGCCGGAAATATGTACGTGCGGCGATGATGGAACAATCAAGCGTTGGATTATTCCAGCATCCTATGGTAGCTTTGGGCCCCATAGTAGCAGTCCGAATAATGACCTTGATATCACAAGTTACTTCACTCATCGTGGGCATTTGGGTCCAGTCACTTGCCTTGCAGCGTGCCCTCCTGCTCCCAACTTTTCGAGCGGCGGTCGAGCTCTTGGAGATGGCTGGGTATTCTCGGGCGGTCAGGATGGAAGCGTTAAAGTGTGGGAAAGGGGCCGAGTTGACCCGAAAGCCTCTCTAGATACACATACGGATTCAGTGTGGGCTTTGTGTGTCCTTCCAGGTACTGCAGGATCTATCCTTGGCGAGCAATGTAGCCATTATGGCAGTCCCGATCGAATAATCCTCGCATCGGGGGGTTCCGACGGAAGGGTGTTGATATGGGCCGTGAGTGCTCCACCCCAACTAGCCTCTCCACAAGCTGGAAATAGGAGGGTTGGAGGAAGTCGAAGAGCAAATTCAATCTCGTCTGGTTCAAACTTCCCTTCCTCGCCGCAGCCAAGCACTGCAAGCTCAACACCTTTTCACTACACGTTGATTCATCACATAATCAGGCCCAATTCTCCCTCCCCTACGTGTATAAGCCCCTTGTCACTTGCTGGCGACAACTTTGTTGTTTCTTATGCGGACGCATCCATCATTATCTACGACACCCGATCTGGGGAAGAAATCGTTGGGATGGCTAGCTTAGAAACCTACGACGGGACCCGTGCAACTGGTGTTAACTGCGTCGTAGCAAGCACAGTTGGGTTTGATGGGACGGTGAACTTGGACCCCAACAGAGCTTTGGCAGAAGAAGAAGCCATTGTGCATGGGGCAACTGGCACTAGTGGTGGAGTCGAAGGCATTGTTATCAGTGGCTATGAAGACCGCTATATTCGATTTTTTGATGCCAATAGTGGTAGGAAAAATCTCACCATCTCGTCCCCAGCTTCAGGATTTCCTATTTAAGGTTTATTAACTCCTCATAGGTCAATGCACTTACACTATGCTTGCCCACCCTGCTGCAATCTCCTCTCTCTCCCTCTCTCCAGATGGTCGCGAGCTCGTTTCTGCAGGTCATGATGCAAGCCTACGTTTCTGGTCACTGGAGAAGCGGAATTGTGCGCAGGAGATTACCAGTCATCGACTTCTGCGAGGAGAGGGTGTTTGCGCTGTAGTTTGGAGTCAAGATGGACGATGGGTTGTGAGTGGGGGTGGGGATGGAGTGGTTAAGGCCTTCGCGAGATAATGATAAATGGTTCGGAGTTTTTGTTCCCTCAGTCTCGTTGCCTAGTTTGGTGCTTGTTGCTTATATTTCACGGTCGAATTTAATGGGACTGACTGTAAGCCCCAGTCTTATAAGCTATGTTCCGCACGGCTCTTCACCCTGTCTGGTTAGGCCTTTTCCTTGTGCCCATTCTATATTGTATGTCCATCCTCAGCTCTCATAAACTTTATGTCCCTTGTCTTGCTGATCCCTCTCTTCCCCCCTTCCGCCTTCCCCCTTTTTTTCTTTTTTTCTTTTTTTCTTTTTTCTTTTTTCTTTTTTTTTAAAAAAAAAAAAAATGTTGTAGCACCCAAGCGGGTAGATGTAGATGTAGATTTGATGGTGCTGCTTAGTCATGCAGGTGTCTCGGGACCACTAAAGCGGCAACAACAACACACCACCGCAATCTGCAACAAGACCAGTTTTGCCCCGCAGATTGTGGTTTGGCCCGTGCTGCCTGGAGCCACACGCGGGCCAAGGCAGCCGCCAGCCGCCGGCGCCCGGGGTGTGGGTTGACTGCCTATTAAAAGCAGGCCTGGATTCCTTTCACTGTTCAGCAGCGCAGTCTTTCCCTCTCGGTTGCCACTCTCTCCGCGAGGACCCAGCGCCAGGCATCCTGATTGTCCACCAACACCGCCCCATCCCCATCGATCCATCGATCCATCCATCCATCGGTCATCATCATCATCATCTTGACGGAAAACTGGAACAAAAGAAGAACAAGAACATCACGAACTAACCTTCCTCAAATCTTCCAATGTCTGCTGGTCAACGCCCCCCTCTTCAAAGTCGATCTGGGACGAGTCGCATACTTCTTGGATGACCTTATCGAACACGACGCCCTAGATTGTCGAAAACGGGATAAAAGAAGAAGGATATGTGAGTTTCATAGAAGCTAGTGCATTTTGGCTAGGTATGGAATGGGAGTGGAAGCTCGTTCTCACTCTCTTTCCGGCTTTTACTTACCACCTGCTGGTTGGACATCGTTGCGACAAGAGACGGAAGCGCGCGCGCGCAACCACAAAGGGGTAATAAGAAGGGATATATACGGCTTCAAGAATAAAAGACGCTTAAGAAAGAAATAAGGAGGAAAAAAAGAGAAAGGAAAAAAAAAGTATTGCTCTGTGATTGTGTTGGTTGATTTGATTTGATATTTTTCTCAAAAACTCTCTTTCTCGCGCACACTTCCCGCGCGACCCGTTTCTCTCGGGAAGAAGCTGACCCGCTAACCTTACCCTAGACCCTCTCGTAAAGAAAATAGCAAGGAACAAGTGAGCAGACGTGAAAGCCCAGTAAATTAAGCCTGATACGAGTTCTATAGATGTTTTTTTTTTCTGGCGCTGAAGCGATAGGATAGGTGGCGGGCTTCTTTGCTTCCGTGGCCGGCTGCTTGGTCGGATGGTGAAGAAGGGAGAAATCGTATTTATAGTGGAAATTCTATCAGCGGTCAGGCTGCTTAGTCAGCGTGCCTCAAGGTGGGTTGTGACGCTGTAGTTACCAGTCTCTACCAGAGCGTTCTGCCTGGCTGTTTCCATTCTCCTTCTCTCGCTTCATTATCGGCTGGTCCCGGCGCCTCAAATAGAGGGCCTTTTGCGGGCTCTACTGTTTTCATTGATGTCATGCGAAGGGACGCATGAGATGGTGCACCGCACCGGTATACTCTTGTGAGAACCTCTGATAATGCTTGATTTCTCTATCTTTGTGCGTGCTGAGAGTTATACAGCTCGGTAGAAGACGGATAAACACCGGACCGGTGGATACCGCTGACAACTCTTGCATTCCGAGAACCAAGTTAGGTATCTATGATACTTATTGCGGCTGCTCTATCTAAACCCTTCCCAACATTTATCTACAAGAGAATGGCTGACGCCCTAGTCATATTACGAGTGGAGAAGGTAGAAAATGGAACTCAAGCAGCAGACAAGAAATTAAACTTGCAATCTAACAAGAAAAACCCAAAAAAACTGATCCAGAATTGAACAGCGAAAACAGGTACAAAGCAGAAAGCAGAGACAAAAGCAAAACGTATTAAGTTATGGTTATCAATAGAAAAGAAAAGCAAACAAAAGCCGAAAACACGCGCCGCTCAGAATGCCAGGAGTTACGCTCCTCATATCCGGCTTTAAATAGTTCTACGGGAGACCATACACGATGCTTTGATAACTTCAATACCCTACCGACGAGAGAGGCTAGCAAAGCAACCCTGAACGCCAGGAAAATGCACGAGCCGCTCACATCCCGACAATAAGTCGATTTACCTTTTATTTACCGAATCGTCATTTGCTTTCCCATCTGGCTTCCCTTAGATCCAACAGCTCCCTCCCTCGAAGCAGCAGCCGTGGTGCCGGGCTTACGTTCGAAAACTTTCCAGAATTTAAGACTCTCGTCGGCAGCTAGAGGGATTAAAGTTAGCGGCAAGCCCATATAAAAAAAGAAGATAAGGCATAGTTTAACGGAACGTCAGGTTATTAAGCGGGACATACCAGCTGTAGCCAACATCTGCCCATCAGGGCTCAGACAGCTGTGCAGCACACGTGTCTCATGAGCGGGGATTTCCACGTTGCGGACCAGAGAAGGATAGCTCCAAATGCTCAGGGAGTTATCAGGGAAGCCGCTGGAGCTCACAAGCTCGCGGTAGTGGTTGCTCCACCGAAGACTAGTGACCTGGGAACCAGTATCGATGCTGTTGGTGCGGGCGCCAGTGGTGGTGTTCCAGAAATGGATGTGGCGGTCATAGGAGCCACCTCCGGTAGCAAGGAGATTCAATTGCCAGGGGCACCAGCTAAGGGCCTTGACAGCGGCACGGTGATTGGTTTTGGTGAATTTGGGTGCGCTTAGGGATCTGGAGTCCCATATTGATACGAGGTTGTCATTTCCTCCCGTGGCAAGCTGGGCACCGTCGGACCGCCATTCGAGACCGCAGACTTCGGATGTGTGCGAAACAAGCTCCGCAGTCTTGTGCTGGGCGATGCGAACATCATGATTAAAAACGAGCCCGCTTCGCGCACCAGTGGACAGCGTGTGCTTGTTCCATCCCATAACACCGACACGGGTCTCATGGCCAAACATGCTCCTCAGCTTGCTGCCTTCCTCAACATCCCAGATCTGGACTTCTCCTGTGCCGAGCCCGACGCCAACATAAGCTCCATCGCCACTCCATTTAACACTGCTGACGTAGGTGTCCGGTGAGGTTTCTAGAAGGCAGTTCACAGAGCCGGTCTCCGCTGACCACACATAAACGTTGCGTTCGAGGCCAATTGCGACTTGGTTGCCAGAACTCCAATCGAGGAGATTGAGGTAGTAATCGTCAACTAGGCCAGGGGCATCCAAAACACGTTCTGGAGCAGTTTGAACTCGTCGTCTGAACTGAGCAGATTGGGAGTTGGCTTGTTTAAGAGGGCGATTGTACTGGGAGCGGAGGTCAATTGGCTTGGATGATTCTGGAGGTGGGGGTTTGAACGCAAGAATGCGGGTGTTCAGGGATATGTCGCATGCGTCCGCAAGGGATGATTTGTATGCAACGGCATCTGGTGCAGGCCGAGAATAGGTGGGGTTGTCATTGTCATCGAGGCCAAGATTCTCCAGGGCACTGGCGATGTCGTCATCGCTACTGCTGCCGCCAATGTGGAATGCACTAGCGGCATTTGCTAGCACAGTAGAGCCTTCGCTAGTCTTTGGCCGTTGGTGCTCGTCTGGCTTGGCAGCTCCCGCAGTCGCAAGGCACTCGCTGGCCGATCGGTTCGGAATAAAACGATCTGCTGTATTATGCGGAAGACGAATAGTTGTCTTTGAAGTCCTTGCGCGGAAAGTATCCTTTTTCTTGGTCGGTGTTTGACCGGTGGCCGGGCCAGTTCCAGTCAGCGTCCAATCAGACACGCCCAGTTCCAAATGGCGGGGAGATTTTCTGGTTTTGGCAATATTCGACTTTGGAGAATCCCGGTGTGTTCTTGACACAGCTCTTGAAGCGGATTTGGCCAAGTGCGAGGAGAGATTACCGCCGTACACCGACTGAGAAACCACTCGGGTTGAGTCGGATGATTGGCGTGGAGGGGTGAAGGGGGAGGAGTGATTTGACACATTACTTGCTAGGCTGGTGGTTCTTGATCTGGGCGAAGGTGTTAAGGGCATGCGGCCACCGGCTGTCTTGGAGGAGAAAAGGCCATGGTGACTCTTTAGAGGAGTCGATACGGAAGCAGTAGCCATTTTGTATGACTCCGAATTCAAGCGACCCCGAATTGATAAACCCCAAAAACCAGAGCCAACGAGGGTTCAAAATAACGCTGAAGCTGTTTTCCAGAACAACTTGGGCTTTTTTTACAGATAAATCGTTAGTTAGGGAGAGGAGAGCGGAGGGGTGGGAGGTATCGTGTGCAATACGTCTGGATGTATAACTACTTGAAATAGCTGTGTTCGACAAAGATAAATGGATGGAATGCAGTGGACACAGAGGGTAAACAAGTAGAGGATACAAGGTAGCGTATAGAAAGAGATACAAGAGTAGGAAAAGGGTCTGATGGAGGATATGGATGAAGAGCAGATGAAGTAAAAGAAGCAGAGGAGGAAGTAGATTTCCCCCGCGAATAAATATTTACATCGTCTTAGCGCAGTTTGATCGCTACGGCAACGGCTGAACGCCAATTACCTTTAAGCCCCCTTTGCCAAGCCACTAGTCAAAGTTTTGTGCCAAGACCTTTCGCTGCGGCAAACTGGACAAACTGGCGCCAAAACATCAACTGAAGCCGGACGCTTTGAAATGCTACAAAGAAGCCTCTGGGGATGCAACTACGCAAACGCCATGGTCCTATTCCGAGCTATATGATCACCAATTTCTTCTTCACCAAATCGTCTCGTTTTAGCCGGTTTATATTACCTTGCTGTCCATGATGGCACATGAACTCTCTTCAACGTCTGGAGCTGCTCCCAGTAGTAGTTCCTACTCCGCAGCTCAGGAGACACAGCTCGGAGGCAGTAGCGGCAGCAGCTGGGGCGGCTCTTCGACATTCGCTACCTCAAGCATCGCATCCTCCTCGTCATTAACGTCTCATTCTCTACAAAATAATAACAATTCCTATCTTATGCCCACTAGTCCTCCCAAAGCTCGCCGCGGGAGCGGTGATGGCTATCGTCCCGCAGTGAAGAGGTCGACTGGAAACCCTCCTGCATGTCTCGTCAATGCCTCTGTCACATACTGTGGAAATAACCAAATATATGCTTTTGGAGGCTTCGACCAGTATACCGATGAAGGTCAGGGAGATTTCTCCTTCGCTGTGCTGCATTTCTTGAAACCATTACCAGAACTAATATTTTGATGAGTTGCCTATGCAGTTTATAACCATGTTCTCCGGTTAGATCTTACGACTCTTAGGTGGAATTTAGTTGATAATTATGGAGACATTCCAGGTGTCAGGATGGGTTTGTTCCCCCCCCCCGGGGCCCGGGGATTCGTTTACTTTATCAGTAGCTTGGGCGCATCACTGACGTGAGAAAATCACCAGGGCACACAGCTTCTCTTTACCAAGGAAATAAATTGATTGTGTTTGGCGGGGAGAATGAACATCGCGAATACCTCTCCGACGTCGTTATTCTAGATATTTCTACGTCCACCTGGACATCACCTGAAATACGAGGACCGATACCTCGCGGAAGAGCACGGCACGCCTCCGTAATTTACGAAGACAAACTTTTTGTGGTTGGAGGAATAACTGGGGGAATAACCGGCGAGACAAATGTTATCTTAGATGATATTTGCTATCTTGACTTGAAGACGTGGACTTGGTCTCGTTGGTGGAGATTTGTGGCTCGTTTCGATCACACGGCCTGGATCTGGGGTGGTCGCCTTTGGGTTTTTGGGGGTCTCGGTTCAGATATGGAGCGCGGTACGGATCTTTGGTGGTTGGACTTGAAAGGCAGCCCGTCTTTCGGGATCTCATCGTCACAAGGTACCGTCGAACCCCCAGGAACTCTTGCTAGGATGACTCACAGCCCCGGAGCCCAGTATAGTCCTTCCCCTAACCTCCAAGGCCGTCCTGGCGGATATGCCGCCAATTCGGCCAGTGTGCAAGTTAGAACGCTGAGCCGCCGAAAACTCCTCACAGCTCCTGGTGCTATTTCTTCCCTCAAATTCCACTCCGGTCCTCACGTACCTACGCTCCTATCCGGCACCCATTTCCATGTGTATTCATCTGGTGTTCTTCTCGATATTGCAACTCCCTCAGAGACAGTTCAACCGTGGGATTGCAATCTCGCTTCTCTGGAGCTTGATTCGTTGAGGTGGCAGCGTCTAGCGGATGGGCAAGAAATATTCAAACCTGGATACCGGTGGCATTACTGCACCCTCAATGAGGATGGTACCAGAGCGTGGCTTCTTGGATGTAGCCTTGAGGTTCCAAACGCCACTGGTGCTAGCGACGAAAATCGCCTAAATCAGGTACTCCCAATAAATCTTGAGCGGTACGGTCTCCTTGGCAACGACCTCACGTTCGAATATTCCGAACAAGCTAGGATACTTGCATCGGAACGGCAGGAAGCGCCACGTTGCACCGGCCTGGGAGCTGATTTAGTTGCGGTATTCGACAAGCCTCCCGAATCTGGGGGCGGAACGGATTTTATCATTACCGCAGACCATGACGATGATGCACACCATCCAGAGTCTAGTGATTCGATCATCTCTCCGTCTTCTTCCCATGCCCAATCTACATTTCTTACAAGCACTGACTCAACGTCACAGCCCATTCACGTCCACAGGATAATTCTACAAGCCAGGTGGCCACACTTTAAACGCCTTTATTCTGCTCAGATGGCAGAATACCACACGAAGAAGATGCACATCCCCGAACCATATTCTGTCGTCCGTGCTTTTCTTTACTATCTATATACGGACAGTATCGCCGGACATCCAGAGTACTGCTCAGATATCACTGAAGTAGCAGGCATGCTAGTAATGGCCAACCTTTATGACATGCCCAAACTCCGTCTGCTCTGTGTCAATCGGCTTAGCCGGGAACTAGACGTCGACAATGCAGCGATCATTTGGGAGCGCGCGGGACGGACAAATGAGGAATGGCTGAAGCGCCGCGCAGCATCCTTCTGCCTCGCCAACTGGGGTCGTGTTGTTAGAACGGAGGGCTTCCGCACCCTAAGCAAGCAGAGCCTGATGGAGCTGTGCGAAGTAGTGGATATGGAGGGGCGGGTGGTTCCGGGCCACGAACTTGAGCTAGTGAGTGAGTTAGATGGGTTTGGGTCAGGTGCGGACAATAAGCAGCATCGTGTTGTAGCTGGTGCTGCGCCCGGGCCGGGGATGGAAGACCTCGACGATGGTGATGGAGATGAGGATGATGGCATGGAGCTATCATGAAAGGATAAAATGGAACATACTAATGGTTGCAATAATGGGGTGATGTTTTGCGATTTTTTCTTTTCCTCTCGAATGTTTACGACTGCATGCGGCGTGGGATAGGTAATTGGGCTTGTTTGCGGGTGTTTTTACTTTTATTGTTTTACGATTCGGCAAGTGATTCGTCCTTCTTTTCTTGCTTTATATGTTCTTCTGATACATTTGCATTCATTTTAACTGTACTCACTTTTTTGTTTCAGGTTGTACCAGCATAGAGATACAAGAGAGTTCAGATATCGTATGACGTTGAAAGATGATTTTGCAATACGCTTACTGTTAGCGTATTAACGTAATCCACAAGCGAGCGAAACACACAAGCAAGCGAAACACTTTCCACCTTCCTTCAGAGCAACAACTTGCGTACGGGGCCGAGTTTGCTTGTCAAGAACCTCCTTAATCCAAAACAATCCAAGCTTTACAGGATAGTCGGACATCTAATCAAGAAGGAAGG
>JAFEJD010003756.1:0-16025 GCA_018296065.1 Blastomyces percursus
GCAGAGTCGGACTTCACAGCCCAATATTATTATGGTGAGCACCCAACCACGGATGTGGTGGCGTAAGCGAAGGCACGTGTATATCAAATACAATTTCATGCAACGTCACTCATTCCTGTGGTTAGATTTTATCTTGTCATACAGAGAGAACACTAGCATGAGATGGGTCGGTCAACACCGCTGAATTCTATAATATGCAAGCTTCTAGCCGAAATGAGTACTTTTTTCGTGCAAGAGGTGGTTGCAAAATCCGTCTAATTTCCATTGCCATTGTCCCTCAAACAAATTAAAATAAGACATTGTGTCTGGGGATTGAATTTCTGGTTTTATTTTGGTTCTAATTCCGCTTCATTGGTAAGTTGTTTACATTATTATTCTACTATAAACATTTCGCTAAATGAACGCCACTATAGCTGTCTATATATATAAACTTCCCCGCCAGATTTTCTCCGTCCCTCACCTCTCTCGACGTAACATTATTAAGTACAGAAAGACAAGGATGGGACCCACGACTGCTACTTCAGGAACTGACATAGTGCCGTCCGGATCAACTCCTTTGCCCTGTGCAGTAGCCGAAGAGCATGAGTGGGGCAATGAGGTTGGATATGGTGAAGCTGAAGCGGAACCTGAACTGGATGAAGATGACAATGTGAAATCCCTCAAGCGCAGCCTTCTCCGCAAGGCGAGGAGGTCACATAGCCGCGTACCAGGTCTGCGGAAGATTCCTCTCCCGGCGTTGGGTATAATTTTGCTCGTTGCGGTGGTTAATGCGGTTGTATGGGTGGCTGCCGGGATTGTGATGGTGTGTATGGCCTTTACCCCTTCATTCTTTTTTATTTTATTTTATTTTATTTTGAACAAATAAAATATAAAGGGGGATTATTGTCTACTTGAAGAAATGAGATAGTCTAACTCTTTGGCGCTTCCTTTAAAATGTGCCTGCAGAGGTTTCATCCGTAAGTGCATACGTCATGTTTCCCCTATACCCCTAGTTTCTACGAACGATACACCATACAGGGTTGGACAAGCTCAAGGCAAACAAAACTAGGAACGAGTAGTGAAAAAAAAGAAAAAACTCCGTAACTCTGTTTAATGCCAAAGGCTGATATCATGGTCATTGATCCATAGATCACTCATATCCACAGCTGTTCTCTCTTACACGCTAGGCTTGAGACATGCGCTTGACGCGGATCACATCTCGGTATGTTCAATATCACTATAGTGATCTTGCCATATATGCATGCTTACATACAGCCAATTCTTCTTATCAATTACCTAGGCCATTGACCTTATGACTCGAAGACTACTAGCAACAGGTCAACAGGCAGTCACTGTTGGGACATATTTCTCTCTAGGACACTCTACGTGAGTGTTTCCTCACTTATCTTCGGATGGAATTGTTACATCCCATATGAGAAAGCTAACAATCGCCGTATAGTATCGTTATTATTACATCCATCATCGTCGCTGCGACCGCCGCCGCCGTGTCCTCGAAATTTGACAGCTACAGTAGAATCGGCGGCATTATTGGGAGCTCCGTCAGCTCTGCATTTCTGATTCTGCTCGGTATCATGAATGCATATATTCTGTATAAGCTTGTTCAACAGATGAAAAAAGCCCTCCACCTGAGGGAAGGGGAAGAAGATGAGGTGTGGAAGGTTGAGGGGGGAGGTGTGTTGTTTAAAGTGTTGAAAAAGATGTTCAAGCTCATTGATCGGTGAGATTTGAATAGCCCCTTTTTCCTCTTCCCTATTTTAACCGGCAATCTCTTAGGCCGTGGAAAATGTATCCGCTGGGAGTGCTTTTCGGCCTTGGCTTCGATACCTCGTCTGAGATTGCGCTTCTAGGGATCTCATCAATCCAAGCTACACGCGGGACAGATTTGTGGGTAATTCTGATCTTCCCGATTCTTTTCACAGGTAAGATAGCCACAATTGTCGTCTATATCCACAATATGAAATTACTAACTGTAATATTTCCCCCATTATTTAGCCGGAATGTGCCTCATCGATACCATAGATGGCGCCCTAATGCTGTCGCTCTACATCCAGCCAGCGCAAAAATTTCTCCCGCCAAAATCCTCTTCCGACTCTTCCATAACCACTTTCACCGTCCCGTCTTCTCCCCCGGAGCAGCCACAAGACACCAGCAGCACTATAGCTGCCAACCCAAGTCGTAACCCACGTGACCCAATCGCATTCCTCTATTACTCCATTGTCTTGACGTCCCTTACCGTGATGGTGGCAATAATCATCGGCGTTCTTCAACTGCTGACATTAATCCTTAACGTGACAGAAGCGACAGGAAAGTTCTGGCAAGGCGTGGAGATCGCTGGTGACAATTATGATGTTATTGGCGGGTCGATCTGTGGATGCTTTATTTTATTTGGCGGGCTAAGCGTGCTCGTGTATCCTTATTGGAGGCGTTGGGTAGCTCAGCGGCATGAACGGCAGGGACACGGGGTGCATGGCACTTTAGAACAGGGGAAAGGAAACGGCGTAGGGATCGAGACAGGTCACGGCATTGCTACAGCTACTTCTACAATTAATTCCCAGAGAAAGCTTGAAAGGGGTGGGATGAGGTGGTAGCAAGGCAGGAGTGGGACCGGTGTCAGTAGAGGAGCGACAGTTGAGTTGATCATAGAAATAATCTATTGTGGAGGAGGGGTAAGTTTTTGAAGGCTAACATTTTGAATGAGGTTGAGTGAGGTTATATATGGATAGTATAATGCATAGTATATCCTGATAGTCTATAGAAACATATTTAGAAAGAAATGACGAAAGTCAAAGTTATTCGAACAAACGACGTCATCGATGCCAAGAGAAACAGCACCCCCCTCTTGCTTATGTCATCATCCAGGAACTTCGGACAGACAATCGCCCCACCATCGATTTTTGGCTATGTTTGCCAGTGGGATGCTTTAAGACTTCTGATGAAATGATGTCTATCCGTCTCTTAGATATGGCCTTATACATAGGCGCAGATTCCTTCGGCTAGTCTACCAACGATGCGGCAGCTCCGAACCCCAGCTACCCCTAGAACCCCGCCTAACTTCCTTCAAGTCTGTTTCGATCAATAACCCTAATTGAAATTTGATGCTCATAAGGTTCTCTATGTTTTGTACCATGGGTGCTTTGCTCATCTTTATATTTCCCTTCTAGTATTATTGTTCAATTATATTTTCCGCCGCTACATGCGTAGCCGCTTCATGTCCCGTTCAGGAGCAAACCCACACACCACAACGACAAATGGATAGATAAGATTCGTATCTACATACGTCATGGCGACTACGAAAACTCAATCCAAATCATCTGGCACTTTGACCAAAACAATCAATCTCGCTAGCCTTCCGTCCATATATGTCTTGCCCACCCACTTGGATCTAAACCAGCTGCATGAAGCGGAGGAAACGTTGGAACGATGTGGTGCTCCGCTCACCTACGATATCTTGGAAGCTGAGCTAGTCATGGGCAAAGTGTCGCAGAAGAGACGTGCTACGTTTGAGCTTCGATCTCGGGGACTATGGACTGAGGAAGTTTCGGCGCCCACGGTCGTTACCACAGCTGCGTCGCAAGCAGGCCCGTCAGCGAAACGGCGCCGGGTTAGGGGCGTAAAGGATGTGCACGAGCGTGAGCACGTACGTGTACGGCCGGCTCGAAAGTCTGTTGTTGTCGATCTGAGTATGGAGTTGGAGGACGAGAATGCGGATGCAGCCGAAGAGGCTGAATCACGCCCTAGGCGGGTGCTTAAACCGCCAAAACCACAAACTGATAGCTTATTCATTCCAAAGGTCAAGGACGGTATCATAATTTTGAAAATTTCTTGGCTGGAAGAGTCACTTAAAGCAGGGCAAGCCGTACCGTTGGCTCCATATATTGTTTACCATGCGCGCAAAGTAGCTCCGCCGGACAATATCTCAGTCGATGGAACTTCTTCTAACGTTACTTCTGTAGTTGCTAGCCCACGGTCTCCACTCAGGCCAAGAGAGAGTCCGTCGAGGGCGATTTTAGAGCGGGCAAAAGCAGATGCAGCATCGTCACCAGTCCCTAGCAATTTTTCTTCTGGCAATTCTAGATCTCGCCGGACTAGAGTTCAACATGGGCCTCCTGCTCAGAAAGAACGGCCTAGGCTTCTCCGCGAAACCACTGAAGAACATGAAGCTGCAGAGACCGGGCCTCCAACCCCTGCCTGGGTTCGCGACAAGGTTATTTATGCCTGCCAGAGATCTGCTTTCCTCCATCCTCCAAATGAAGCGTTCATAAGCCAGCTCATCAAGATCAAAAAAATACGCGAGCTAACCCTTGATGAAATCGGTGTCCGCGCATATAGCACAGCAATTGCCGCCATTGCCGCATATCCCTACAAACTCCAATCTCCAAAAGCAGTCTCCACACTACCAGGTTGCGAATCCAAAATTGCTATACTCTTCTCAGAATTTAACCAAAGTAGCGATGGCACGCTCGAATCTGCCAGCCAGCTAGACACAGACCCAGTCCTCAGCGTTCTCAACCAATTTTACAGCATCTGGGGCGTCGGTGCCAAAACAGCCCGCGACTTTTACTACCACTACCATTGGCGATCCATCGATGAGATTATCGAACAGGGCTGGAACACGCTTTCCCGCGTTCAGCAGATTGGCATCAAATACTTCGACGAATTCATGGCCGGCATCCCACGCAGCGAAGTCGAGTCAATCGCCGACACTGTCCTGCAGCACGCCAAACAGGTCCGACCGCACTCACAAGGGGACTACGACGGCAAAGGCATTGAATGCATCATTGTCGGCGGCTACAGGCGTGGCAAGGAAGTCTGCGGCGACGTCGATCTCATTCTCTCCCACCGCGACGAGAGAGTGACACACAACCTCGTCTACGACGTCGTTGCTAGTCTCGAGAAGGAAGGCTGGATCACGCACACGCTCGCCTTGCATCTTACCAATTCGCATCGGGAGCAGCAGACGGCGCCCTACCGGGGCGATACAGGCGGCAAGCCGCGTTTTGATTCCCTAGATAAAGCATTGGTCGTATGGCAAAATCCCTATTTCAAAGCTAGGAAGGGCGAAGACGGCAATGCTGAAAATGAGAAGCGAAACCTAAACCCACATCGCCGCGTGGACATAATCATCTCTCCCTGGCGCACAGTCGGCTGCGCCATTGTCGGCTGGACCGGCGAGACCACGTTTGAGCGCGACTTGCGCCGCTACGTGAAGAAGGTACATAATTGGAAGTTCGACTCGAGTGGGGTACGCTCGCGTAGTACCGGAGGCCAGGTTATTGATTTGGAGGGTGAGGGGAGCACGTGGCAGGAGAGAGAGAGATTAGTTTTGGAAGGGATAGGGGTAGGATGGAGGCCACCGGAGGAGAGGTGCACGAGGTAGCGATGGGCAATAATATTATTGTTTTTCGCGTTCAGAATAATGAGGTTATGTTATTTTTATTTGGATGGATGGCCCGAGTATTTTCACCCTACTTCTGTCGAACATTTATTTATTTTTCATGCTGTATTTATTCCCCGTTTTGTTTGTAACATTTGATGCCCTTCTCCTCCTCCTATGCATGTATGTACAGTCAGTCCATGTACAGTACATACGAAGCAGGCTAACTATATTATGGTGATTGAATGACCAAGCTTAATGAATCCGGCTCTGGTCGTCTACGGAAGACAGTGACTTTGTGCAGCCAACGTACTGGTTTGTCTCATACGTACCAAGGCAAGGAAAGCCTCAAACTACCATTTTCATTAAGCGTGGGTGTAATAATCCGACCGGAGAACCTTTTTCTTTTTCTTTTTCTTTTTCTTTTACTTTTTTTTTTTTTAGGACAACAAAATGAAAGCAAGTAAGGCAAGCGACAAATCATAAATGTGACAATAACAATCGTTGTTATTCTTAATCCGGAAATCATGGCACGCGTAGAAATAAGAGTCAACATTTGTGGCAGGACAAGAGAGCAGCTGCCCAAATAGGACCACTTATCGGAGAAGTTGATACAGTAGATAGGCCTAACTATAAAATAAAATAAAATAAAATAAAATAAAATAAAGGGAACAAATAGCTGGATGTTATTTAAAACCTGCCAAAATAGAAAACAACACGTGATGAACGAGCACCTCGAATATAGTCGTGACAATAATAGTTCGAGCCGAATAGCAAAATAGAGTAGAAGTCGAGGAGGTAGTAAGGGACTGGGGTAGAAGGTAAAGGAGTTTTGGGCAAGGATGGGAATGGGAAAATGGATAAATTGAATGAAATGCTGGAAGTCCTTCACATACAAGACGCTGAATACATTGTCCCATATTTCTAGCAAAATCGAAGCAAGAGCATAAGCAGATACAGAAACAAAATAATTCGATAAGGCAAACAGCAAAAAAAGAAAAAGAAAAAGAAAAAGAAAAAAAAAAGAATCAACGAAAATTCGAAATACAATAGGAAAGAGCAAACAGATCAGAGATCAACAGGCCTCGAACTCGCCATCTCCCCATACCTCCCTCTGGATCTAGTAGTATCATAAGCATTAACAACTCTCATCTGTCCACCCTCATCCGCCTGACTAAAAGCATAACCCCTCTGCTTCCGGTTCCGCTGCACCTGCCTAACTTTGCGGATTGCTTTCTGGAACTGCTCCATCCGGGGCCTGTAGTCTTGCACGTTGTATTTCTGGATTTCTTGTACATGATGGTACGCCTGCGGGAAATACATGCGCTTGATGTACTTCCAGGCGAAATCGCGCACGAGACATACGGCTGGTAGCACCACGGCCATGAGCCAGAAGACCGGCGACGGGAAGAGGTTAGGAATGATGCCTTCGTATTCAGTCGAAAAGCCGGCGCCGACTCTGGGCGCGGAGAAGCCGTAGGCGGGCAGGAAGGCCATCCAGATTATAAAAGAGCCGGGAATAGCGATGAATGTGTATTTGGTCCAGATATTGGTGACGAGCGCAGCTTTCCCAAGAACGGTAGCAAGGACGGCGGTATAAAGTGCCGTTCCCCAGAACCAGTGGCCGGCCATTTTGCCGTTTGTTAGAGGGAGGTCCCAAAGGAAGATCACCTGGGAGAGGAAGTAAGCGATGAGGGAGTGGTAGAAGCCATTGCCGACCCAGGACCAGAAGCTGTGCATTTTGAAAAATACACCTTTCTGGCCTAACTGGTAGAGTTGTGGGTATCTGTCTAGCAGACGAGCCGAGATGAATTGGTCGAAAATTCCCATGGCGAAAGGGGGAAGGACGGTGAAAAAGACATTATAGAATGATAGAGTCCAAGATTCGTATATAACCTGACCGGAAAAGGAGTTTTGAAAAGAGTACTGTATTGAGGATTGCGTTAGCCAAAGACGGAAGACTTCGAGGTATATATGTAAAGGAAAAGAAAACATACCCAGAATTGAGTCATGTACAACGCAATGTTCTTATAGAACGAGTATAGAATGACTTTGCTGATACGCTGATAGCTCCACGCACCGTGAACAAGAAGCAACTTCCGAAGAAAGCGGAATTGGGCAATTGAGACGTCCGCGCTGCGGGCTGCCTGGAGACCTTCAACACCACTAATGCCGACACCCACGTGGGCAGCCTGGATCATGGAAACGTCGTTCGCGCCGTCTCCAATGGCAAGTAGCAATGCTTTGAGATGCCGCTTGACAAGCTTGACGACCAGTGCCTTTTGAAGGGGAGATACACGACTTAATTACAAAGTTAGCTTTGCGGATTAGTCGTAACGATGGAGATTTAGAAGACAACATACCAACAAATGACGGCTTTGCACATAACAGCCAAATCCAAAAATATCTTCTCCATATCCTTCTCCAGAGCATACGTTAGGGATTTACCGTCAATGATAAGCGCCAATGTCTCGCTGTCCGGGGACCCGGCCTGACTTTGAACTTGTTGTAACTTTTTGGATAAGTTCTCTCTTGTAGCCTGGGCCGACTCCTCGTTGACAATCAACAAAGCCATGTCCTCCGAGATCAACTTGCAGCTCATGCCGATGTTGATAGCAGTTTCTTGACGGTCGCCAGTCAGAACCCAAACTTTGATGCCCGCGGTTTGCAAGGTATGGATGGTATCCGGAACACCATCTTGAAGCTTATCTTCAATAGCTGTTGCACCAAGAAGGAAAAAGTCTTTCTCGATGATCTCAGCTGCTTTGTCAAGTTCCTCTGCTCGGTTCCCAGTTACTGTTGTTGCTGCCTTGTCGAATATCTGGTGCCACTGGTAGAATTCCTCATCAGGTATTTCCCTCATAGCAAGACACAACGTGCGGAGACCATCGGAGGCGTATTCTTCGAGATGCTGAAGGGTAATATCGACGGTCGGATTATCCTCGTGCAACCGTTCCAGGATCACAGTATCGGCTCCCTTGCAGTAAATCCTGATTTTGCCGTCAGGACATCTAAAAATAGTAGACATGCGTTTTCTCGTCGAATTAAACTCGCAAACTGCAAGTAATTCAAATTCCTGCTCTTGGCCATTTGCAGTGATAATAACAGACTTTGGCCGCCGGTTCGTGAATCGATAGCCCATCATAACGGCGCCTTCCACTAGTGCTCCTTCATCCGGAGAGGCAGCCTGGTACTTGATAACATCAGGTTTTTCTTCCCTCCTTTCTGGAATGACAGTGTGGCAAGTAGCTAAAAGAGTAAGAAAGTGGTGGATTGCCATCTGGGTGGGATGCGACTCCAAATTCTTAGTCAGTTGCTTAAAGTCATACATTCCCATATCTGAGTCATCGCCTTCCATCACTTTTCTGTCCTCTGGTACAACTTCGGCATATTGAATCCCGCCGATAGAGCATTGCTTAAACTCCATCATGTTGCACGTCAAGGTGCCCGTTTTATCGGAAAAGATATATTCGATTTGGCCTAACTCTTCGACCAAAGAAGAGGTACGACATGTGGCAGATGTATCGGTCTTGTCATAGTAAATATCTAGATCGGAATTTATGAGGAATGCGTGGCAATACTTGACTATTTCTATTGTCACGAAGAGAGATATAGGAACGAGATTAGAGTAGAGGACCCAATATGTGAAAATGTCAGAGAAGAACTGCTGAGCCGCGTTGACATTTCCGATGTATAGGTAGGTAAGCTCGTCAGCAGATTTCATCCGAACAACTAGGTCTCCTACGGAGCTGATCAAGCTAAGAACAAGCAAAATTCCGACAAGCATAAGAATTTGCATGTTTACCATGCGTTCGACAGCGGTTCGCTTGATTGGGGTTGCGGTTGCGTTCCTCATCAATTTCGTTTCATGGCCAGTGAAAACAACAAGACCATGGATCCAAGGGGTATTACGCAAAGTAGCACCACGGAGGAGGAGTTGGTCAGGGTTGAGCGGAAGCTCCTTTTCTCCACCACCAGCTTGCAATGTCAATGTAGCCTCGTAGGTATAAAGGCTGGAATTTGGCTGTTCGGATTTCACTCTCCCAGTGAGCCTACTTAGCTGGATGGGACTAACAAGGTCAGCTGTTTCTGGGATGGCTTGTTTGATTTTGAGGTTCGTTTCGCCATCCAAGTTCGCAGTTTCGATGTAACACAGACCTTCCGGCTCGGAACTTGCCAGGAGAACCAGGTCGGCAGGGAAAGGCTGTTCTGACTCGACTCTGACGATATCACCGACTGCCACGTTGATCCATCTCGTATCCTCGAAACTGGAGCCCTTGAGTACCTGGGCCCTTGAATAGTTGAGCGATTTATCCGAAGACTTCCGTTTCCAATCTTCAACTAGCTCTTTTATAGCTGATACTAGAAGCACAACAGCGAGAGGCGCGATGGTGGTATATCGATTAGTCGGCGAAATATTGGGAATTTGCTGGAGGATGGCGGTGAACAAAAAGAACAAATTCGCGTATTTGGAGAACTGTTCGAATAGGAATTTCGGCAAGAAGGTGAACACGTTGTACTTGGCGGTTGAGATATGGTTGTCGACATATTTGTTTGCCGCATTAGCCGGGGAATTATTGAACAGGATGACACGAGGGCCTAACGTTGACGGATCGATCTTGCGCCTGCCAGACCCAAATTTGAAATCCCCAGTACTGAATTTCTTCTGAGCTCTTGGAGCTGCTCCATCATCGTCTGCCCCTACGGTGTCCACTCTAGCCGGTCTGGCGCCCGTTTCGGTCAACGGCAAATCCATTTCTGAGTACTGCGGTCCCATGCCTAGCATATTTTTTGCTTTCCCCATCAATCCGCCGCCCAGGCTCAATATACTGTTCCGATCCCGCGCCCGGGCATCTCTCACGGGCATCGCACCGTCCAAGTCATTTTGATCATTATAATAACCTTGCGCTGATCGCGCATCATCAAAGTCGTTTAAATCATCTGAATATCGCTGGTAGTTGTGCAAATCTGCGGTCTGCGAGTAGGTTCGATAAGTTTCGCCCTCCTCGTAGAAAGGGCCCGTTCCAGGTCTAGCTCCTGGCCGCGATCCTCCAGCAGCCTGTGCCGGCTGACTGCCTCCGACGAATGCATCGTATGATACTGATGGCCTTGATTGGGGTGTATCGGAATCTTGGATATCGAATTGTTGCAGGAGGTGGTCGTCAGTCACGGGAGGGCGCTGGCCGGTGTTGTATACGGAAGCCGTGTCTTCGAGCTGTACGAGATTACCATCGTTTCCAGGGGGCGGACCGTACCCCGGCGGCCTGCCACTGGTCATATCGCAGCGAGTAGCGGCGAAATCACCGTGAGAGAGTTGCGTTGTGGTGGGGAGGAAGCATCGATTAACAATGGCCGAGGGAAGAGGACAGTAGGTTCAGGCCGTGTATTTGGGGCAACAGGGAAGGGTCGTCTGCTCTGCAGGCTTATTCTATAAGCTCTAGTCTTTTCCTCAGTGAAATGCAAGAAAATTTTAGCTGAACAGCAAAAAGCATCAAAGTTTGTTTCATAGCGGTGTCGTCGTCAACTGGATGAACCAGCGCGGGTTCCCCCAGCGTTGGATGTTTTCCGCCATCCACTGAGGCTTAGAAAAAGACTAACGAGCCTCAGCTCCAGCCGCAGCAACGGCCCCCGCCGTATTACGCTGACCGTACGACTATTACCAGCCAATAGAATCCGCTGTAGCGGCAGATTGGTATTACTGTATGGTAAATCACTTACCTTATGGTTGGTTTTGTCAAACCTGACGCCGGAGTAAGTTTGTAAAAGAAACACATTTTCGGTTGGAGCCTACTAATCTATTTTGTGGAAAAGGAATAATTTGGTGGACATCAAAAATTCCATTTAAACCAACTCATGCAGTGCGTAGGTTGTTGTTGTTCCTTTCTGTGTCTGGGTTACAGATCGTCCTCCAGAGACTCCGGTATTTTATACCTTATTTTTTGGCAGTAAGTTACCAAAATGTGTATGGCTTGTTTCAGATACTAGTCTGACACTGATTAATGTTACAGGAAGCGCAAGAAAGAGCGCAGAGCTGTTGTAGGGCTGGGAGATCAAGCAATAATATTCATTTATAATTCTTTCCGCTCGCCAATGCTTGCTGAGTATTCCAACTCAGCAACGTTAAAATGTTGAGATAATTATTATGCTCACTTTCTTGGTCACCAGGATGTTACATTCTCATCGAAATGCTCTACTTTTATGTAGTCCACTGCTCCAGCCTTGTAAGCGCCCAGGCGCTAAAGGAAAACAAGCCAACATTGGAGGTCGTCCGGCGGCGTGAGCACCAAGTCTGATGGCGGCTGAGTTTATAGCTAATGGCAACCTCCGGCCCCCTGGCAAATAGACACACAATAAGTCCATTCACCGTTATACGTAGATTTATAAAGGAGAAAAAAAAAAGGTCTTAACGAGTCATTGATTTATCTTACATTCGCGGCGCTCGATTCTGCAGCACGCTGACGTGCCTGCTCCCGAATTTTCAGGTCTTCCTCCAGCTTCGTGGACACGAACTTGTTCATCTCCTTTATCTTGGCAAGTGCCACGGTCGAGCATGAAATCATGCTTAATGGATCCCCCGGGGTCCCGTCTGGTTTTGTATAAAGAGCAATCTCGCCGGTCTTATTAAGAGCAATGATGAGGCTTCCTTCGCTCACAGCTTCCTCCTTCGAAGTTGCATCTAGCACAATGATTCTTCCCTCGTCGTACATATTGAACGTAGTGCAGAGGGGGAGTTTAGTCAGATTCAAGGGTGACGGGACTCTTTCTTCTGGACGGTAGACGATCACCCGCCCGTCACGAACAACTGCTTCTGGTAGACGGAAGTGGAGCAAACCAGTCATGATGGCAAGACAGCAGCTGTCAACCAGTCCACCGTCTGAGTCCACAACATGAACATCTGCCCGAACATGCCAACAGTTCTTCCCCGCCGCAATGCACAGCGATTCGGTGTCGAGAGCATTGGACCGCCGGATTATCCGGTCAAGGGTACGGACAAGCTGTGTTTCTAGCTCCGATTGTCTGTAGGAAAACAAAGGTCTTAGCAA
This sequence comes from Blastomyces percursus, assembly GCA_018296065.1. NCBI lineage: Eukaryota > Fungi > Ascomycota > Eurotiomycetes > Onygenales > Ajellomycetaceae > Blastomyces > Blastomyces percursus. Next base: position 12,418 of record JAFEJD010003756.1, read on the forward strand.
TTCTGTTGAAACGCAATTAATTGAGACAGTGTTGGTAGACCAATTTAACGCACCTCCCCGTCTCAAAAGCAGGCGAAGCCATATCATTAAGTTCCACCGAAACTGTGAAAATTCCATCGTTTTCCCTCTCAGGGCGGGGCTTTGTCACCTCCGTAGATATGCGTACGACGACACTAGCATTTGAGTCAGTCACGAAAATATTAAGTATATTCTTCTTCCATAGGCAAATATTGAAATACATAGAGTAGCTCCGTCTCTGACGAGCAAGCACAAATTGACCGATCGAACTAACCTAGTTTTTCCCAATTGCAGCTTGACATGTCCGTATTCATCCCCAAAGGAGACTGTCAGCGGGCGGAGCTGGTCCAGAGCACGGCCATCGAGTCGAACATTTTTATGGAGAGCCTCCAGAATAAATGCGCGCTCGTTGGCCGAAATATCAGCTTCCTTCGGCATGCTTAGGCGTTGTTATCCAATATTCCATGGGTGGAGGACTGAAGCTGGCGCTCTAAATTCCACGCCAGAGCTCTGAATTATCTTGATAACGGATACGGGTAAACATTGATACGACAGTGGTGATGCTGACTCAGCCCTTTTTCTTGGCATTATTGTGTCTTGATCCTAAAGCTCCTCCTACTTATGGCAAACCTTGGAACCAAAGAGCAAACACGTGTTTTGATTTTCATATTTCACATCAAATTTTAAGACTCATCACTGTCGCGAGATCCAACATGACCACAGGTATGTACGTCATCTATGTTATCAACGAGTTGAGTTGCTAATTCTTCGATAGCCCATAGACCAACCTTTGACCCGGTAGGCTCCCTCCTCCAACAATCGCAAAAGTACATGAAATTCACACTTTGGAATAGGCACGAGGCAAGGAGGCTCTAAGAGGTCCTGCATACCACCAGCGTCTTCTCCCAGCACATACATTCCTGAAAACCAGGTATGGTATTCCCGACCCACCCCCTTTCCCTCCGCGACTAATTCCCCTGAATCCGCGTCACCACTAACGTTTCATTGATAGAAAACCCGGCCAAGGTGGCGATGCGGACGAGAAACGCGATCTGAAAGCCGAGCTCCTGAAAGCTGAGGCTGCCCATTTTGCCAAGAAGGCTATTTCCCAAGATGCCTCAGCATCGTCCGCATCCCCTCCCACTACGATCGAGCCATCTATGACGAAACGTCAACTTGAGAATGGGCCTAGTGAAGATGAGATCGGCGACATAGAGGACCCGGAAACTAAGAGGAGGAAAATATTAGAGGAAACAAGAGATATAGATGCCGATTCGGCGGGGTCAGAGAGCGATAGTAGTGAAGACGATAGGTATGTGACGCCACTTGTTACTGCTTGGTATTGAACTGTTGCTGATGGATAAATAGTGATGATGACGAAGATGAAACTGCGGAATTAATGCGAGAATTAGAAAAAATTAAAAAGGAACGGGCTGAGCAGAAGGCAAAAGAGGTTTGTACTAGTCATCCTGGCGAGTTCTGATGAATAGGGTAACTGGAACCTACTGACACGAGACGGTCGTTAGGAACAAGAGCGAGAAGCGCAAGAACAGGAAAAACGCGAAGTCGATATCGCACGGGGCAACCCACTACTTAATCCACAGGATTTCAACGTTAAGCGGCGATGGGACGATGACGTTGTCTTCAAGAATCAAGCGCGCGGTACGGAGAATAGGGGCAAAAAGGAATTTGTTAACGTATGATGACCTGTTTCTCCCTTTTTTACACTCAAAGGAGAATGATGGCTGACCAATAATCAATTTTAGGATTTGTTACGTTCCGATTTCCATAAACGCTTCATGGTAATTATTTTCCCAAACCTAAGTGTCGGAGTTCTGGTTCGCTAATATAGCATAATTTAGTCTAAGTACGTGAGGTAACCTGGGTTTACATCGGCAACATTGGAATGTACTCAAGGGTACATATACAACAATAAGACGAAGGCAGCACCGCAATAGGCATCTTCGCGCTCCTTGTCCGCGTAGGGTATTCTACATGGTAGGTCACTGCATCGTCGCACGTCTGGAATTGGTAACCCATCAGCCCCCAGGGTCGTCTTTGCCCGCATCTTTGAGTTTCCGAGACCGATCCGGCCGCGGAGTCCATCTGTACTAGCATCCCCCCCAACAGCATGGTAGGCCATGGATCATTCGTAGGACTGTGAGCTCAGCTCAAACTCCAGGGGGATGGAAAGGGGGCGGTACAAAGACTACAGCAGTGAGAGAAAGGGCAGATCACATAGTTTGGATTAGGAACGTGGGATTGATATTGCCAGTTCATAGATACAGTACATAGTAATAAGGACGAGTTCAATTGCCACCGTTTCCTTTTCCAGGTTGCGAAACAGGTGATCACGTGATATGTTGATAGAAATTAGGTAATCTCTACGAGGGCGAAAGAACTCAATCACCTTTTCACCATGGTACGTATTATTATTATTATTATACTTCTATTATAGATGTATTCAGTCAGAGACTATGACATCTACCTAACTTTTAAAGCTGGGATTTTCTTGCACTAGGTCTAATATACATGACACAAATAACACTTGCAATAACTAGATTCCAGCCCAGAAAATTAACAATTTAAAAGATCTCTTTAAACATTGCAATGAAAGGACACAAGTATTTAGACAAAAGAAAGAACAAGATAAAGATTGAATAAACAAAGGAGATAAGGATAAGGATTGAAGGCAAACAAAAAGGGAATTTAACGGCTGATATTGCAGCGAAAGAAAACAGGTTTACACAACTTCTTCATCATTCTCAAATCTGGAATGGAGGCTTTAGTAGCAATTTCAGATAGGAAATCAAGTACACTGTAGATACACCCTTCTTGAATAGGTAGCCCGTTATTAACTACACACCCATCCACACTGTAGATACTGTACACCCCTTTCTTCCTAAATAGGTACCAAAGTCCGAGGGGTGAGGGGTGAGCCCACCCACCTGCCAAGTGCGGCTGCCTCCCTGGCCGGGCAAATAAGTGCGGCTTCAAATTCACCTGGAATCAATCCGCGTCCAAATAATTTCAAGGTTATATTGTTTTTCTCTTGCCTACAGCGTTGCCTCTTACTGCGAAAAATCCTCTTACTGCGAGAAATCAATTACGCCCATCTTACTACTCATGTCAGGAGGGCGCACAAAGGCCTCATCCTGCCTGTCCTGCGCTTGCCCACCACCCCGTCCACCCTGTCCTCCTTGCCCACCTCCTGCGGCCCTCTGACCTCGTCCTCTCCCTCCTTGTCCTTGTCCTCGCCCTAGCCCCCGCCCTCGGCCGCGTCCTCGTCCACGTCCACGTCCTGCGCCTCGTCCACGCCCTGCTCCCTGCTCATCAAGTTCAAAGCTTGAGGGCTCCCGCCGAGTACTATAATCCGCAGCCCTCAACCTACCCAATGCCCCCTGGGGTCGCCCCCTTTGACGAACTTGGTCAGGATCCATAATAAATAATCTGGGGTCTATCGGTGGGAGGTTTTCAACTGGCTTAAGATACCAGTGAGGGTGGAAGTGCGTGACTTGAAGATAGAAGTCCCTATTTTCTCGCATAGCTTCTATCTCATGAGGACATGGAATACCCATTGTTCTTCGTAG
>JAFEJD010003779.1:0-11092 GCA_018296065.1 Blastomyces percursus
GAGTGGTGGATTACGTTATATAGTTAGTTATATACATATACTTATATAATTACTAGGAAAGAACACGATAGGAGCACAGAAAGAAAGAAAAAAACCAACAAAACGTCCCACACAAGGCCCAAGGTAAAATAACACCAACCAGCCAACCAAGCTTTCAAGTTCCCGTGACGCCCAAGAGAAACCCATAGATGCGCTCCTGCTAGCTATATAGCTATATAGTGTACAGATATGTATGTCTATCTAGGGATGGGTGTTTTGAAATTCACATCATTCCGAAAAAATAATAATAATTATAATAATAATGTGGTCATACGCCTTGATCAGGGGAAAAAAGAAAAATAATCCGCCCATGTTGGGTATAGTAAGCGTCCGGTGTGTGTATCATTAAGAGATATTTCATAATGTCATTTATTACATACTTTTGTGTATGTTTGCTCCGTTCTTGCCCAGTAGTAGTCCTATGCGCCGAAGAATTTCTAAAAAAAATGGATATAATGGTAAAAAAAGTGTGGCTCCACTAGGTGAGATGAGGTGAGCCCGCTTAGCCCCTTGTTTTGTCCAGGGAGAGTATAAACAAGGATTAGATGTTATAATAGCCGTCTCTTCTTAGGCTTGACTAGCACGTATTCGGCAACTGGTCGTTTTCTTACAGCGGGGCGAGGTAGCGGAAGAGGAGCAGGGGACTTGGCCACTGAGGTATGGCTATCATCTCCGACCTGATGGGTGTCTATCGTTTTGGCGGCTGTTGGAGAAGTTGCGGAAAAAATAGAAGCTTGCTCCTCCCTTCTGGTAGGCAGTGAGTTATGTCTCCGTGTGGGTGAGGGGCGAGATGGGGTGGTAGGCGAGGCTGAGGAGGGAGGGAGGATTTTAGATTGGTTTTTTCCCGGGTCTCGGAAGGAGGGACGGAGGCTGAGTTGGGTTGTTTTTGTTGTCGCCGTTGTTGATTGTGTAGTGGTGGCAGTAGAAGAAGAAGAAGAAGAGGAAGAAGAAGAAGAGCATGGATCTCTGGTTGTTGGTCTTGGGATAATTTGCTCAATAGGGCGTTTGTAATCTTCAATCAACGATCGAGGGGCATACACAACCTGGGAGGCGCTGCTGTTTAGGCGATGTGTGGGGATGCAGAGTCGCTGATTTCTCTTTACGAGGGGAAGTGCGGATTTCTTGGGCGTAGGCGCCGACCGCGGTATCTTGGGAGTCTCAAACTTCCAGCGCGGGGTTTGGTCGTACGGAGTGATTCCCCGGCCTCCTTCCTTTGGAGCGGCCGGGACGAACACGGGAGTAATGCCCCCCATTTTCCTATCCAGAAAAGCGTATCGCTGGATCGCAGTTGGTTTCTCCTGGGGCAGTCGCATTTTCCGCGTATCGACCACCTTGGAGCTATGTCTAGCCTTTTTGGAATCGAGGCCAAGTAACGCACGTTTCATGCGTTCTGCATCTTTATCGACTTCCATGGCGGCTTTCTCGAGGAGTTCGTGGTAAACATCGTACCAGCTGTCAGGGTTCTCAGGGAGGACGAGTTTATCGTATCCAGGAACGTCCCGCTTGATAAACTCAATCCATAGCTCTGCATCATGCTCAAGGAGGTGCGGCGATTTGAGTTCAAGCTCGCGCTATAGCAGAAGGATTTCGAGTTAGTTAAAAATGTTGGAGAAACTATATCATAAGAGCGCATTTGATGCGGGTGGGAGCGGGGACACATACCAGGTGTTCGGGGTTCTCTATCTTTTGGAGGATTGGCCTGATAAGATCGTAGCGGGCCAAACCGATATCATCGATTCCTATGAGCGACAGTCAGATATAGCTATTATTACCTTTTGTAATATGGAAGGGGAGAAAAAGAGGGGGAGGGGCCTCAATATACTCTTTATAATCTTCATGCACGCTTTTCGCGCAAGGTGGACCAACGATGGGATAGGCATTGTACTGTACAGTAGTTCAAGAAGACTCAAGGAAAGCGGCGCGCTGCCGGGCGGGTTGGCTACATGGACATGAGAGGGTTTGGATGAAAGGCCGCTCGCTGCCCACGAAAATAAGTAAGAGCAAAAGGAAATTGACAGGAATATAACACAGGCTCGAAGGCGTAGTCTGTCCGTCGGTGGTCGGTAGATGGAGGGATAGATTGAGAGATAGATAGAAGTAAAGATAGAAGATGTTCGGCGGTTGGAGCTTGGACACTGCAGAGAAAGCGGATGGCGGGTTGCCTCAACGCCAAGAATGCTTTTTATTGCATCATTCAGCCGTTTCACCTTGTTGAGTTAATGAAGAAGAACGGGGGAAGAAGATAAGTTTAGATTAAGTTGCTAGGCTAAGCTTTTCTTCTGAATAAATGTAGGAGACTTATACCATGTTCCAAGAGTCGAGTTGTGCGGCAGAAGATACATACAGTACATATTCCCTCTGGAGGCTGCGGGGGTGGGTGGGGTGGTCGTTCCCTAAAAAACGTAAGCTGACAGCCCGCTAAAAGTCCTCAAACACCACTAAATGATAGTTAAAGCGGGCACCCTATTATTAATTTCCCATTTCCCTCCATCGACTCCTAGTTCGCTGTGCCCCGTAGATACTCTCGAATCTCTCCTCTCCCTACCCGCTCTGCCAAATCTCGCCGAGCAGTTCTGTAACTAGCTAATTCCTACGCAGTTGACTCAATACTACACTAGGTATATACAAGACAGATATGCATGGCAGTGTCTTCGCTTTTCCTATTCACTGCCGGCTCTTAGCACACCCCTATTCACATCCACGAGCTGTGTCGTATTCTACTCATCATTCGTCCGTCCACGCACCAGTGAACGGGTAACGTTAGAATTGGTCACACAGTTTCAAAATGCCGGGTTCAGATATCAGCTACCGTGAGTATAGAACAGGGAAACGGTTTCTATTACTACATCGTTGAACCCGTGCCACCGTCCCTGTTTCTCTGACTCTGATGAATTTTGGCAAATTTATCAGATGAAGCGGTTGACAGCCGCACGCCTCTTCTTGCGGCTCCTTCATTGGCTTCATCGCATCGCCTTTCTCTGCGTCCAAACAGCACGGGGCCTAGCAAGTCAAACACCATGATGGCTGCTGTCGATAAGGATGACGCCGAGCATCAAAAGGATAACATTACTGTTGGCGACTCTGCCACAGCCATGGGGCTCGAAGCTCAAGTTGCAACCATTACATAACGTGAATTAGACATCCGCACCGCACTTAAGCTCTATGCAAAAGCAGCTGCGTGGTCTTTCTTTTTCTCTCTCGGTGTTATCATGACTGGCTATGACCCCCAGATCATAGGGAATCTGTATGGTGTCCCCAGGTTCCAGCAGGATTTTGGCTATCTCTTCAAGGGGAGGTGGATAATTTCTGCTGCGTGGCAGTCAGGTCTCAGGTAAAGATACCTTTTTTACGCTAATCTCTATGATATGTATGCTTTCCTGGAAAAGAGAACACTTATTTGACCCTTTATAAACATGTTTTTAAGTATGGGAATCCTATCGGCCAAGTTGTAGGCGCTTTAGCCGCTACATATCCGATGGAATGGTTTGGCAGGAAGAAAACCTTTGCGGTATGCCCTGCTTGCACTTAGCCTACTTGTTTGTGCAGTACATGTACATGTACATGCATCTGTATAGGTCTATGCTGAAACTTTCCCGCCTTTTTTCAGACATGCGTTGTCTTAACTGCTGGCTGTGTCTTCATCCAATTCTTCGCACGATCGCTGAAGGTCCTGATCGTTGGCGAACTCATTGGAGGCCTGATATTAGGATCATACGCAGTTGTAGGCCCCGCCTGCGCCTCGGAAGTATGCCCCGTTGCTCTGCGTGGTATATTAACAGCGTATGTAAATCTCTGTTTTGTGATAAGCCAGTTCATCGCCAACGGGGTCTCCGCTGCGACTCATGGGCTAGACAGCCACTGGGCTTACAGTGCGCCCTTTGCCACTCAGTGGTTCTGGCCAGCTGTGATTCTTGCCGGGGTATTCTTTGCCCCTGAAAGCCCGTGGTGGCTCGTAAGGAAGGGAAAACTGGAAGACGCCGAAAATTCACTTCGGAAGCTCGCATCATCTAGTGTTGATGTTAAGCCGACCCTGGTAAGCCTGAAGAGAGCATATCTGCGGAGTTTATCAGAATGTGTACGGTACTGAATGTCGGCTTTGTTCAGTCAATGATTATCGAAACCGATCGTCTTGAACAGCAGATGGAAGCAGGGACTTCTTTCCGTGATTGTTTTAAGAAAACCAACCTTCGCCGCACCCAGATTGCTATCGGCGTATATTCCATTCAAGTTTTCAGTGGGATCTATCTCATTGGATATTCCAACTACTTTTTCAGATGTTAGCGACACCTGTTGTTCCCCAAGGCCGATATTCGCTAACTTTTTGTTAAATAGTGGCTGGTATTCCTCCTGACGATGCATTCCATATGGGCGTAAGTTGTACACTCCGTCACGGGTACTGGGTGGACGAGTTTACATGGTCTTTCTAGGTCGGTTTCCTCGGGGTGGGATTTCTTGGATGTATATTGTCCTGGGTTCTACTCGCATACTTCGGCCGCCGGGCGATCTACATTAGCGGGCTAGCTGGACTTGCAGCTATTCTATTGATCATCGGCATCTTGGACTGTGTGCCTAACTATACAGAACGGCCTCCGGTAATCTGGGCTCAGGCATCAATGATGCTAGTATGGAATTTCACGTACGACCTCTCGGTTGGACCAGTATGTTTCGTCATTCTATGTGAATGTTCCGTAACTAAACTTCGTAGCAAGACTATTGCTATTTCAACAGCTATACAAGCTGTCTTCGGCATAGGCATGACTGTCGTGATTCCTCAGACGATAAATCCAGATGCGGGGAATATGAGAGGGAAACTAGGGTTCGTTTTTGGTGTAAGTAAAATTTTTTGGCCCCTGACTTACTATGCTTGTGTTTTCATACATTAACCCGCATCATAGGGCCTTGCTTCTCTCTGCTTTGTGTGGACCTATTTTAATGTCCCAGAAACCAAAGGACGAACATATGAGGAGCTCGACATTATGTTTGAAAATAAAGTACCTACTAGAGAGTTTAAAAAGTACAGAATTCTCTACGCATAGGACCGAAGAGGTCGGTAGAAACACAAGAAGACTTTTGCTTTGGGCTATTATTCCATCGAAGATCTGTCCTCCGCCCACCTGCGTACGATACGGATGATGGAACTGTATATCCGTCTCGATTCCGCAGCAATTAAAATTCGCCGTGGTTGCCTATGATCATCGTCGACCTTCCTTAGCATAGTCACCGTTAACTATAGGTTTGACACATCGACGCAAGTGCGACGTATCCGAACTCTTTCTCCGATGGCGAGTCTCGGTATTACCATCTGTTGGCAGGCTTGTGTAACGTGGGGATGCTGCATATGATTGGAACTTTTCCCTTCTACCTGACCGTGAGGATACCAGTAGCGCCTTATTTATAGCGGTGGAAGCATTGATAGGCACTGTGCAACTTAACAGAGTAAAGGCATGCAATTGCGGAGGGATAGGGTGCATGATCATTTTTTTGCCATGAGTCCGGAGAGATCGCATTTTCCCCATCTTTTACTTTTGGGCGCAGTATTGTATCGCTTGAGGACTGCAGCCTTGAGGATGCCTGATGATTTCAATATTGTTGGGTCAAGTGTTGAGAGACCAACGGCTGCGGCTAGAGTTCCATTTCTTCCTTGAGTTACTGTATAGCGCCGGTCCATGTTCCATCCCCGCATGATATCCCCTTGGCCCAGGTAGTAGACAATTATACTCGGAGTTTGGTTAATTGCATCGAGTGAGTCTATGGCCCTGAGATCCTAGCCCTCCACGGCAGAGCAAAAGGAACAGCGATTGGGAATTCCATCTGGTACCTGGGTTTGGGCTGGTACCTCCTCATCTCTCCACAGCTGCTGTAGGGATTCTCTAATATTGGTAACATAGAGTTTTGGTACCGTCATCAACATCATCACGCCAGGTATTGTCAATAGACTACAAGGGAAGCAGTTTTCGGTATTTATGCGGACCAATTTCACATTTGACTCGGTTCCCCAAAAGAAACTTTTGAAGATGCGGACGGAAAGTCCAAATTTTCAGATGCCCAGCACAGAATATTAAAGCAAGCTGTATACAGTCAACATAGGGCTTCCATTACTATGTGAGCGATAAGAAACTTGATTAATTGGAGAGATTGCTCACTGAGTAGAAGTTATCTAGTTAGTTATGACGAAAAGATTACCAAAGCAGACTGGAGGGCCTATAACTAACTATAGTAACTGTATAGTTAGTTATCATGCTACCTATAAAATCTACTGTATAATCAAGTATAGATACATATAAAACTGGAAAACAGAACAGATAAAACTAATCATAAAAGTAAAATCTATCTCTCTATCTCTTCTCTTTTATTATGTACCTTCAATGTGGCGTGCATTCGCTTCTTTATGCTTGATAGTAAGATAATTCATGTCCAATTCTTCTAATCTAAGATGAAGGGCGTTCGAGAGCTGCATAATAGGAAGGAATAGGGGTGGAAGTAATATAGAAATAGGGGCCTCTGCGGCGTGAATAGAAGGGACCGCATACGCCACATTCAATGTATAAATCTCAATACTTTGTATATATTATTCTCATACTTCCATTATAGATGTATTCCGTCAGAGACTATAATATCTACTTAACTTTTTAAAGCTGGGATTTTTCTTGCACTAGGTATAATATACATGAAACAAATAACACCTGCAACAACTGAATTCCAGCCCAGAAAATTAACAATTTAAATTATCTCTTTAAACATTGCAATAAAAGGAAACAAATATTCGAACAAAAGAAAGAACAAGATAAAGATTGAATATAAACAAAGGAGATAAGGATAAGGATAGAAGGGAAACAAAAAAAAGGAAATTTAAAGGCTAATATTGTTAGGGCTTCAAAGCTAGGTGCAGGAAGAAAGATATCTCATTCCCAAACTAGGTAAGCTATTTCAACGAAACACTAAGGTGGTGAGAGAAAGGGGGTTCGGGGAGGGAAAGTATTATATACAGCTTGCAGGCGATTCCCGCTCCTTGGCCCCTAAGCCCTACTTCGCATAAGCAGCCATGTACTGGATCATAACATTACCCCCCATTGAAGCTAGAGCATGCCCTCATACCGGCAGGTCGTCCTCTGCCTCATCCGGAAGATAGTCATCCTTTTCCCATGCTTCTAACCAATCATTCAGATGTTTTGGAGGCCCAGGCTTTGTTGGGTTTGCTATATGGAACTCTCGCAATAAATGTGGCGAACCTTTGAAATTTTGGGCCGGATACCAACTGGGGTCGTCGTCAAAACCGAGCTATTTAACCCGATATTGCAGCTTGACTCGGTTTATACGGCTTGCCAGAACTTCTTCAATTTCCCATTCATTTTCGCCTTGAATCTCAATTGGTTCTGGTGGGATATTTACCTGGCCTGGCAAGGGATTGTCTGCTGCCTTTCGAAGTTTGTCAGGTGAGAGCACTGGATTGATCTTCATACTGGTAGGGAGTTTAAGTCGGTAACTATTCCCACCTTCCCGAGGATCTCAAAGGGGCCCTCGTTCTGCTCAGCCAGTTTCCGACTAGGCCTCTGGATTCTGTAGTCCTTCAGTGAGAGAAAGACTTTGTCGCCTACTTCGAAATCTGGCTCTCGGCGATGCTTATTAGCCTGATCTTCAATGGCTTTCTGGGCTCTTTTCATATTGCTAGCTGCTAACTTCCAAATTGCCTCCATTCTAACAACTTGCTTTCGAGCATCCTCCCGATTCAGTCTCTCTAACCTAGGAAGAGGGTTCGATAAGGACTTCCAGTCGAATGACACTCTGGGCTCGTAGCCATTGGCCACCTGAAAAGGTGACAGTCCTGTTGAGACATTCTCTAGGGCTCCAGCGGCATGATCCATCGTTCGCAGCCAGTTATCCCAGTCATATTGATAATAGTTCACGTAGGGACGCAGCTTGGTAGCTAGATACTGATTGACAATTTCGGTCTGTCCATCGGTCTGGGCATGATGAGTGGTTGAAAGCTTCAATTTGATCCCGAGCAGTTTAGTAAACTCATTCCAGAAGTCCGAAACAAACTGAGGGCCTCTATCTGACAAAATGGATTCCGGGGCTCCATAGTACCGGTAGTGGTAAGTTAGGAACCTGGCAAGCTCTCTGGCATCGACCCTTCGCGTAGTAGGAACTGATATTGGCTTTTTGCTAAGACGACACACGATCACCAGGATGGTATCATGCCCCTTCTTAGTCATTGGCGCATCCATGAAATCCATTGATATATGCTGCCATGATCGTACAGGGATTGGCAAGGGCTTTAGCATTCCAGGAGTCTTGTCACGGGGGATCTTGGTCCTTCGGCACACTAGACATTTGCTCACATACTGGTCGACGTCCTTAGTCCATCCTGTCCAATAGTATCTCTCTTTGACTAAGGCTCGAAGTTTCTTCTTTCCTGGATGGGCAATAGAGGATTGCTCGTGAATATCTTTCAGCAGTTTAGCTCGTAGATTGGGAGTTTTCTCTATTGGAATCACTAGGCGATTTTCAAAGCATAAAAGATCGTTCGATAGGCTCCACGGTTGCTCTCCCTGCCGTGCTTTCTCCCTTCCGGGTTCTAGTGACTTCGCCGCTCCATTTTCTGCAAGAACCTCATCTAGAGTCTGTAATCCAGGTTTCAGTGCACCAATTTCAGCCTGATGCGCTGGGGTATTTTCGCTATATGGCGTAATCTCCATATTTGACCTTTCTATCTGCTGTTCCGCGATAATCTTAGAGTCCAGCCTCTCAGGCTTCAGAACCAGCTGCATTCGAGAGCTTTCTCTGTTCTTCTGAATCTCTGGCCTGCTTAAAACATCTGCGAGAGTGTTCTGCCTTCCCGGCCGATACTGAATCAGAAAGTAGAATCGGGATAGGAATTCGGCCCATCGTGCTTGTCTGGCATTCAGATCCTTCGTTGACATGAAGTACTCCAGTGCTCGATGATCCGTTAGAATTTTGAATCGCTCCTCTCTTTGAAGACCTTCTAACTCTGCACGCCATTCAGACAAGGCGCGGATAATCGCCAGCATCTCTTTGTCATGAATCTCGTAGTTCTTCTCCGCACTGTTCATCGAAGCTGAGTAAAAGGCAATGGGGTGCCAGCAACCATCCTCATGCAGTTGTGAGAGCACTCCAGCAATCGTTCCCTCTGAGGCATCTGTTTCTATACGAGTCTCTCGATTCGGGTCATAATGAGTTAGAACAGGGGCCTCAGTCTTCTCTTAAGGCTGTCAAAAGCCTCCTGGCAATCCTTAGTCCAAGCAAATGGCTGATCCTTTCGAGTAAGACAGATGCGACTATACTCCTTAATAAATCGACGGTAGAAATTGCAAAATCCCAGAAATGATTGAATACCCTTGACTGTGGTAGGTGTAGCCCATTTTTGAATAACCGCAACCTTCTCAGGGTCAACTTCAATTCCATTGGTAGAGATTATGAAGTCTAGGTATTTGGTCCGCTACACATGGAACTCGCATTTCAGAAAACTTGCTTGCAGTCCTGCTGCTCGTAGTCGAGACAATACTTTCTTCACATGCTCCTTGTGCTCCTTCAGGGTCTTGCTATAAATCAGAAGATCTTCCATAAAGGCTGTCATGAACCGATCCAAGTAGTCAAAGAAGGTGGTATTCACGAATCGCTGGAAAATTGCTGGACCATTGCTTAGACCAAAAGGCACCACATTGTACTTATAAGTCCCATATCGCGTTCTGAAGCTGGTCAAGTCTTCTGTTTCGGGATCCATGCGTATCCGGTAGAAACCTTGCCGAATATCCAGCTTGGTAAAATACTTTGCTCTATTAAGCCGTTCCATAAGCTCATCCACTAGTGGTATAGGGTAGCGGTCCTTCTTCGAGATGGCATTCAGCTTTCTATAATCCACACAGAATCGTAGCTTTCCTGCGGTGTGGGCGATCAGAATCGGAGACGCGAATGGAGATGCAACTGGCGCGATAAAGCCCTTTGCCAGATTTGCCTCTAGATACTTCTTCACTGTTTCTAGCTCTTCCACGCTCATCTTATACAATGGTGCATGGTCAATTACCTGATTGGGACCCGCGCCTTCATTCAAGGTGATCCTATAGTCAACACCTTTTCGAAATGGGGGCATCTGATCAGAAGCAGACTTGGAGAAAACGTTTCGAAACTCGCAGTAGTCCCTAGGGAGCAATTTCTCAATAGCCTCTTCATCATCCTCACCAGCTCCAACAATGGCCTTTCTCTTCTCTTCGATAACACGATCTATCTCGTGGGGGCTTGAGATGAAAACCTTCGACGTTTTACTCTTCTCATGTCGGTGAAATGCTGCTGCACCAATAAATGCCAGCTTCTCCGAGGTTTTTGGGACCTCCGTATCCTTTACAGTTCGGATTGGAATTGGTGGGCAAGGCTCTGGCTCCTTTGCCTTCAGCTGCCGGTCCATTTTGGTCAGATTATCACGTCTGTCCATTCTCTCAGTTCGCAACACATGACTATGAGCCTTTGGTGGAACGATAACCGCCTCTTTTAACTTCAAGCTTTCCTCCTGTGCTAATAACCTGTCCCGGCGATCCGCGTCCTTCTGATGTTCAGGATTACCGGTAGGTCTTTTTAGAATGCTTCGGGGGATCGTGATCTGAGACTTTGCCACAGTCTCTTCTATCTGGCTGCGCTCTTGAGGCCAGACTAGGCGGAGGTTCTTGATATCCAGCCAGATCTTTTTCTCTGCTAACCACACCCGACCTAGAATCATCTCATAGCCTCCTAGGTCTGCCAACAGCATAGGTACATTCAAAAATCTCCGACCAGCCACCCACATATGCATCACAATGGCATGCGTGATAGGAGATCCCTTCCTGCCTGAGACTGCGATAATCTCACAGGGTTGGTCCAACCGTTTCAGCCTCAGCCCTAGGGCTTTAGCGCTATCGCATGCGATTCGAGTATCAATGAAAACATATCCATTTGCTCCAGAGTCAACAAGGGATTTAGTGGGAATAGCGTATCCATTAAAAGTTATTTTGTTCGATATAATAAATGGCTTTCCACCCACTAGCTTACTTAAATCCAATACCCC
>JAFEJD010000379.1:0-14532 GCA_018296065.1 Blastomyces percursus
TTTCAGGGAGGTGCAACACCGCGGGATTAGGGACCCGGGACATGGTTTTTTGTATGGGAGAATTTTCAGTGTTGCAAACTCTGGGACAGTCATACATGTGGCGTTCCTACAATCAGAACCCCCAGGAAGAGGGTTAATCTGCAATATAATTTATAGAAAGGCTTCAGCCGATTAGAATACATCAGGTGGCAGTTTAGCTGCCACGCTGGTGCGCTTGATACACCTAGGGAGGTTTTGTGGCCGGTGAGTCTGATTAGTCAGCCGCTTCCGGCCTCCTCCAGGCGTTAGAATTCATCATCATCATATGGAGAAAGATAATTATATATAGCATTACTCTGTACTATCATTATTATCATTAGAAATCCAACATATAGATCACCGCGCTTGCGACTCCACGTACATCAACGTCGTAATTATATGTGAATCCAGAACATTGCTCTATGTATCGGGTTTAAACACCGCATCCTTGCAAAGAATAGTCACCTTCTTGAAGAACCTTCTCCATTCCAGCGGATCGCCTTTTACCTTCACAAATTCAACCTCCGCATGCCCATCCGTGATACTTTCAATAATAATATTGCCGTGGAGGGGGCACTTCCTGTCGTCCTGAGTACGTATCTGGATGACTACCGCGTCAGCCGAATCAGACGATTTCGGGGATGCTGGCACATGCAGCAGCTGGAGCGCTTCGCAGACGCGTGTTGCCAGTAACCCAAGGGGCCATGTCGAGGCGAAACGGGTTAGGCGAGATGCAGGAACAATATCCTGGAAGTTCTGTGCGTTCTGCGTTCGACTGATAGGGACGGAGGGGGTCATGGAGAATTGAGACATTGATGGGTCCTGAGATAAACGTTCGGAGAGGACCATAACATGGTCAGAATCCGTTGCCTTGGGTTGGGAGAATGCAGATTGCGATGATAGCCGGGGTAGTCCATCCCAATCCAACATGTCTTCGACAGGATATTCGGGTTGAGTGGATGAAAATTTAGGCTTCAGAGACGACCTTGGTTCATCTAGATCCATTGCGCTGGTATTCGTGGTGGTGCGCTGCGGCTGAGAAGAAAGAGATAACGGATCTCTATTGAAATCAATATGTAATGATTCGAACATGGTAGTAGCTAGATTTAAAGGGTTGGATAACTTGTAATCCGCACACATGTAAGGATTCTCCCGTGTAAACCATGGGTGTCTACGGATATCATCCATAGTGAACCTGTTCGCGGTGTCGATCTTCATCATTCCCCGCAGGAGAGACAGTGCAGCAACGGGTAATCGTTCCCAAAGCTCATCCGTTGGTTTGGCGTTTGTTTTCACATACTCGACAAATTCATAGCTTTCATCCGTTGGGCTATCCCAGGGCGTATTGCCAACAAGGAGGACAAAGAGAACCACTCCACAGGACCAGATATCCACAACATCTGCCCTATAACCTTCGCCCTTGGACTTACCTCTGCTACTACACTTCACCACCTCGGGAGCGATGTAGGGTGGGCTGCCGCACAGGGTTGAGCTCAGCTTCGTCTCTCCACGGTACTCATACAGAGTAGCTAGTCCAAAATCGGCTATTTTCAAATTGCCATCCGCGGAGAGAAGAATGTTCTCGGGTTTGATATCCCGATGGGCAACACCCTTGGAATGCATATATCCAACTGCATTTACCAGCTGACAGAAGTAGACGTGGGCGATATCCTCTCCGACTCCCTCGTCGGCCTCAATCTTGTCAAACAAGTCGCCCCCTTCAGCTAATTCCATGGCTATCCACCGCCAGCAATCATCTTCGCCGGTTTCGTGGAAGTAGATGATGTTATTGTGGTGTCCAATGTGTTTATGCAGGGCCACTTCCATTTGCAGTTGTTTACTAGTAATACGCCCATGTCGAGCTGCGTAATCCTTGTGGATGAATTTAACCGCGAATACAGGCGAGTCACTCTGGAGCGGGCATGCTTTTTTGATACTGCGAGCGGGAAACCGGGAAAAGGGATATCAGCATCTTTAGTTTTTTAGTTTAGTACTTTTTTTTTTTTTTCCCCTTTTACTCCAGACAGACAAAATACCAAAGCGGGGTATATGATATATCAATTTACCATACCATGCATAAGCCCCCTGTCCAATTGTTTTCGACACTATGCGAAATGGTAGGTCGTTGGGAAGCGGGGCCAATTGAGAGTGCTTCATGGCGACGGCTAGGCCACTATCAAGCTTTCAAGAAAGTTGCTGAGAAAAGAGAAAAAGAAAAATCCACCAGCGCTCAGATAACCCATCCGGACGGAGGATTCAGCAGTTGGGGCGGCACAGCACAGGTGCGTTCTCGTCCCAGCTCTCGAGCGACGGCGTAGCAGATATAGAACCTTCGACGCGGGCTTGCTTGTTAGCTGGACTAAGAGTAGTTAAGACAGCGAAGCGAGCAGTATTGAAGTATTATTGAGTTGAGTTGACGAATAACGGAGTGCAGGCTGGCCACGAATCCGACGCGAGAAAACAGCGTTTCAACCCCAGCATGTCCGCTGACGCGCCGGTGGCTCACATTGAATTGGATCATGATTTGCATCTCGGGGCTTTTTTCTGCCGTACAGCCTCGAGGGCAGACGGTGGCCAATCACCAGCGGTAGCGCGGGCGCAGGAAGTTGGTTGCCCGGTAAACAAACATCCAGAAGCTCACCCAAACGCTCGGTTTTGGTTTATTTGCGAGAACCGAAACATCTTGACAATTCATGCCATCATTCCTACATTATCCTGTTTACTTTTTCCCTTTTCTTTTCTCCCCTAGCTATCATAAGGTGACTCTAACCGCTACGAGAGAAGCATTCAAAACCCCTTGATCTAGCCGCCCCATCCCTCTCAGCCGGGCCCCGCTGCTCGATTGGATTGGCAATCAACGAGAGAGCTCTCGCAGTCTCCCCTATAAAAGCCGCTCTTTCTCACCATTCCCTATTACCACTGTCTCTTTCGTTTGAATAAATAAGAGAGCTGCTTAATCAAGCACGCAGCCATGGACTACAACGTGGAAGACACCCAAAACTCCGGCCTAGATTCTGCCGCGACCCTGGAGACTTCAAAACTGGGCATTGGCGCGACAAGGACTGATACTCAAAATGTTACGAAGCGGTGCGTTCTTATACTATCCAACAGAAGTCATAAAAAGGAATTCTTCCTATAAGCGCCCGGAAACGGCGCTCCTGTTCTTTCGGGGCGATGGCGAGGCAAATCATTATTGCTTTTTGTCGTTGTCCCTCTGGCGCTGACCCGGACTGCTGGGAATGCTAAGCGCCTCTGTGCGCCAATACTTCCATCAGCAACCCTGCTAATAGTTTTAATTCCTGGAATACAGACTACAGAGCGAACTGATGCAGTTGATGATGTCTCCTTCGCCGGGTATATCTGCCTTTCCAGACGCTGATGGCAATCTGCTTTCGTGGACAGCCACAATTAGCGGACCAACCGAGACGCCCTATGAGGGTCTCAGATTCAAGCTCTCCTTTGTCTTTCCGTCAAACTACCCCTATGTGCCGCCGACAGTCCTCTTCAAGACGCCCATTTACCACCCGAATGTCGACTTTTCCGGTCGGATCTGTCTTGATATTCTGAAGGATAAGTGGAGTGCGGTTTACAATGTGCAGAGCGTTTTGCTGAGTTTGCAGAGCTTGCTGGGGGAACCTAACAAGTCAGTTTTTTATTTGTATTTTTTATTTATTGGCTACACACGCTATTATATGCTCTGCATAGCCTTCAGAGAAGACACTCGCTGATCATAGTTTCTTCTACGATTTAGTGCAAGCCCACTCAATGGTCAAGCTGCAGAGCTCTGGGATAACAACCCAGAGGAATATAAGCGGCATGTCCTCGCACGACATCGGGACATTGAAGCTGGTGAATAGAAGACTAAGGTCATTTGGCTATTGACGACAATTTATGATGGGGCTGGAAATTAATCAGGATGCATAACGTTTGTTTTCCTGGTTGGTGCTGCATGAAGTAAAACTACCATTGGGTCGTTTGGGAGGGTTATACACTGCAGGCCCTTGTGGTTTTTACTCTCTTCCACCACCGTTTTGAACATGGAGCCTCTGCGTCTTCTCTTTTCTTTTTTTCTTTTTCTTTTTTTTCCTTTTTTCCTTTTTTTTTCGGTGATATTTATTTATTTTGTCCTACGACTGGGTTGTTGCGGCTTGGAGTACGAATTCCAGATTTTGGAGGACAGCGAATAATACTCTTTTCTTATATTTTTACTACTATCACTGTTCCTCTTATTCTCTCTTTTGAGCAGACGCTGCGTTGCAACTATTTTCATGGGCTACCTTCACATACCTAGTCATATGTTTGCGGGGGAGTTTTGATCTCCTCTCCACGTGTCGTTGGTTGGCATTGGATCTTCAAGAATGCTGGGGCGTGAAATTGAACATGGTCCTGTTGAAGTTCCTCTTTTTTCACCTCTAACCGCTCAAGCGGAACTTTCAAAAGCTATGTTTCGTATATGAATTATCCTTAAAATTGCAGAAAAATATCATTCTTACGCATTCTGCCTCCCCGAGATGTGCGGTGTGCCCTTTGCTGCTAGACCCGTACCGCCTGAGGTACTAAACATAGCATCCCTCTCCTCTACAACATATATTAGACATATATTAGTTACACTTATTAACATTTAACAGCGTACTTAACACCTTTTTTTTTTTTTTTTTTTTTTTTTTTTTTTTTTTTTTTTTGCGCTAGGAGCCAACCAATGCTGTCATACGTGTTTCAGGCCATATTTTTGTTACATTAACGACCGTGTTCAACAGGACCTAGGAGAGATTATATATTCAACTTTGATGCTTTGGAGTTCTTCTAGCCGGTAAAACTTTCAACACCACCGGCTAGTTAGCCTGTAACTAACTAGTTATTACTTACTATTTTGTCAAAATTTCCCAGATGCTTCCAATCCAAACCCACGAGCTGGAATTTGTTCATATCTGACATCAACCTGCGACTCCGCTGCATGTAATATTGATAGATATTATTACATGCTGAACGATGCCCTGAGGATCGTCCGTTCGTGAATCGTGACCTAGTCAATTGCACCGCCGAACCTTAAAAAGGGGGATGGATGGATGATGTGCACCCGCAGCCCCGCTAAAAAAAAAAAAAGAAAGCAAAGACGAGTTTATCGGACCCGCTTTTGGCGCGGGTGGATAGAATAATTGGAAGAGAGCTATGTCTCACTTTTCTGTGCGATAATTTGGTGAAACTGCATTGGGTTATGTGGTTTTGAGACGTTTATGCTTGTAGTAGGGAGCTCGGTGTGGGCTAAGTCACAAGTGGGAAGCAAGGATAGGGGAAGTTTGCGGCAAAAGTGTTTTGGAAAGACTCGCGGTACAGGTAAACATACTGACGCTTTATTACTTCTATTATAGATGTNNACATCTACCCAGCTTTTAAAGCTCGGAATTGAATGGAAATGAAAAGAGTTCCAAAACTGCTAGAGCCTTTCTGCGCCTTTCTCCTGATAAGCAAACAGGCTTAAGCATGAGAAGGCAAAAAAAAAAAAAAAAGGTGGAGGGAACAAAAGCAATGACGTTTGAAAGAGATGTGTACTTATATTCAATAGTCCAGAACACAAATTGCGCCCACACGTTTCCTCAGAAAGGAAGGGAGAAAATAAAAGCAAACGGGAAATTAAAAACGGGCAAAAGGAAATCCCAGCCAAAAAAGAAAAAGAAAGCTAGGTTTTTATTGAGGAGCAGAAGTGTTAGCTAACTGTTGCTGGTCAGTGACTACCAGACCAGCAATGCTGGCGCTGCTGAGAGTGCTCATCGCCCCAGTTAACATCGCACTGAAAGCAACACGAGTCACATCTGCACTTCGCCGCGGTGCGAGCTGGGAGAGGACACCAATTTGATTGCCCAGGGAGCCGATGTTGGCGAAGCCACAGAGGGCGTAGGTGGCGATGAGGCGGGAGCGGGGAGAGATATCGGCATAGTACGCGTTGCTTTGAAGTTGCTCGTAGGCGACAAATTCGTTCTTTGTAAGAATTGTTCTGTTAGTAGGTGTGAATATTCTTTTTGAGTCAAGCCTTCTCTTATAAAGAACAAGAAGAGACATGCGCATGTACAGGTAGCTAGTGGTGATGATAAGTGGAAACACTTACAGCAATGAGTTTCAAGCCGATTAATTTGGCGACTTTGTAAATGTCGTCGCCAGTACGGGATACGCCGAGCAAGAAGGAGATGGGGTAACAAATGTACCCGACGATCATCTCCAGGGTGAGGGGAGGGTCGTTGATATTTAGATACCGGCCCCACCACGTTAGGAGGCCATTAACTAAACCTAGGAGGGAGATGATACAGAGCAAGGTTGCCATGATAACAGCTCCGATCTTGAGACCAAGCCAAGCACCATTCGCAAATGCGTGGAGCGCGTTCTTAGCACGGTGTTCTTCGTCATCTGGGATTATCACCCGTCCAGCCGTTAAGGTTTCCTCGGTCTCGGGGAACCTCATCTTGGAAACGGCGAGAGAAGCAGGAATACTCATCACACAGGATGAGATCAGTGCCTGTGGGTTGACGCCAAAGCTCACATAGGCAATGAGAACACTGCCCGCAATCGTAGCAAAGCCGGAACACATGATCTGGTGGATTTCGGCTTGCGTGAGGTGGTTAATAAACGGGCGAATCAACATGGCGGATTCCCCTTGGCCGATGAAGGGGGAAGCTGCGGCCACAACAGCCTCAGCACCGGACACACGCATGGACCAGAAGAAAAATGTAGCGAATTTGCCAATGAACCATTGAATGAAACCAATGTAATAGAGCAGCTGCACCAGGGAGACGAAGAAAATGATGGCGGGGATAACAGTGACCAGGAACCAAGTGACCTCCTTCGGAACCCAATCTTTCGTGAGGAACGCTGTTCCTTCGCCGGCGAAACCCAGCAACGCTCTGGCCAAACCCGAGATAAAGTTGAATATATCATATCCGACCTGCGTGCGTAGAACAAACAAAGCTACCAGAAACTGCACTAGCATACCAACCAGAACAGTCTGCCACACGATTTTCTTGCGATTGTTCGAAGTGGCCCATAGCGTCAATAGAAGCACCACCAAACCAAACAGACTGACGGCACGGTTTTCTCTGGTGTTGTCCTCTGATTCTTCGGAAGCGAACGCTCCAATCAGGAAGACTGCAACCACCACCAGGGTTGCTAACGGGATTCTGAACTTATCTGGGATAAAGGAAACGACTGGGATCGCGGTGCGATGCCAAACCCAGCGCATCGGCCTAGTTATAATGGAGATCGGGACATAGAAGAAGAGCAGACGTAGCGATATTGCAAGATATACTAGGAACGGCACAACCCATCCCAGGTCCTTGCGGCGAAGGATCATGCCAGCAATCCACCAGCTGCAATGGAAGTGGGTGTTCTTGTTAGCTTCGGTATGACAGTTTTGATCATGGGAGAAATAGGCAAATAGAGTATACCAGCAGAACCACAGACATGATATCCACTTGAATACGTGGAAAAGGGGCATGAGGGTTAATATAGAGCAGCATGTAGCTGGATGCAGCATTGCTTACCCGGTAAATAGCAGCCATATCACGGCATGTGTCATCATGACAAAGTGAGCTCTGTGCCGTTTTCGGAAGCGGCTAAATCTGTTCCCCTCGCCCCTATCTTCTTCACCCGCTTCAACATCCCCGGTTGGCTTCGTCTCGGACTGACTCTGGCTGCCATGGTCCAGGGGGCTCTGGTCCGGTATATTGGACTGATCGATACCCTTGGCGTAGACCACCTCGTCTTCGTCGCGACCCTTTTCTGCAAACGTCGAATGCTGGTGGTGCACATGGTGATGCTGATTCGCAGGGTTGAGAGCAGAGTCTGCGCTCTGGGGAGGATGAGAGACTTCCGGCGTTTTTGAATCCATGCGATTGTTGGGTAAGATTTTTTCTAAATTGGCCGCTATTTAGGGTTGAATATAAAGATTCGAGAGGGAAGGTTCGCGTCGCACAACAACAAGTAGCAGTTTTCTATTCAACAGGAGGACGAAGACCTTTTGTCGCCTTTAATATTCGACGGTGGACTCCATATCTATGGGCTTGCTAGAAATATGAATGAAGAAAAGTCAAATAACTGACGGCTGTCAACTTCCCATTTAACTTGAAAAAACCCATGCGACTGGAGTTGAATCCAAACACGCCCCCTATACAAAGTGAAGAATGAAGGCCGCCGTGCTACAGACTGGAACAGCGCGGAGGGCAGGCAGCACACGACCAGCAAGCACAGCTTTTGCGGGGGAAACCTTGATACTCTTAAACCTCCCCGCCTTGCCGCTGGAACAGGCGAATTCCGCCCATGGATCGTCCTCAATGTCGTATTTGTAGCTCAAAAAAAGCTTGGCGGAGACAACACCCAGGAGCCCTCCCTTTCCCCAACAGCGCGCAGCCAGCCAGATCGCTGGTGCTGAAAATTATTACCCGCGGATACGAGAGTGGTTTGGCTCAATGGACGGGCAATGGTTAGAGTAAGAAAAGAAATTTGGACCGCGCGACAGACAGGGAAATGCAACCCTGCCATCCTTCCCCGTCTCACGGCGGGCTATTCTTAACAAGTCAGAGTCTTCAGCAAGGGCCCGAGTGCGTTTTACGGAGGAATCTCATGCGAGTGCAGAAATATACTCGGCATCTTTGCCTCAACGCGGTGCAGTGCCGACCGTGAAAACGGTTGTACTGTACTGGTCTGTCATTTTTAACGAGCAACTGGAGATCAAAATTTCCAAGGCTAGACTAGGGGGCGGAGACCTTGGAACTCTGAAGGAGCTTCACCCCGGAATCAGCTAAATTAGTTCATCCGCTAATTATGGCTTGAAGGTTAAACTACCTTAACTTAATCGCCCCTCAAACTTAAAAGAAACATATTTCAACGTCCAGAGAGTTTCTATGCTTCTTACGTCGAACTATTCGCCTGCAATCCACCTAACTACATACATGTACAGTTCGTACATTTACCTGTTATTGATTTACCATTTTTGAATAGAATTTTTAAATCGAATCTAGAAAGTGGAAGACTGGGGCTCGGAAGCCAAAGACAACTGTTCTCATACTCATACAACATGATTCTCAAGTTAGGGCTTCCCCAATTTTAACCCGCTCATGTTCAATCCCCGAAAATAGCCATGTTTGGCCTGGTGAGAAATCCTGTCTAGTCACATGGAGCGGCCTCGCGCTAGCGGTAATGTAACCCTAGAGGTTTACTTTTGTCAGATCTACCCCTGTTCCGCTGCAAACGGAGTTCGATGTCAGCCAGAGTTTTTATTCTCAAGGCCACGAAACCAGACCCTTTTTCCAAAACGAACAAATCAGCCTGAGAGCCCTTGTCTGTGCATCCATGCACGGCATGGCTCTGGATCTAGATATTATTTACATGTGGGAGTGAGGGGTAGGCGGGGGTTTCGTGAACCTTTTGCCCTTAGGATATATGAGGAGATGCTTACTGGTGGGGCACCTTCGACGTCATGAAGATGAACATTATTCATAATTCTATGATACCAAGCCGCTCCCTAGGTCAAATGGATCACTTCCTATCAAAGGCACTCTCGGTTGCAGAGCTCACGTGCTGATATCCTCGCTACGAAATCTTTGTCGTTCATGAATGTTGCGGCGTCTTCTCTAGGGCGGTTAGTTATACAAACTAATCATTTGCATGGAACAAACTCAGAAAATGTATACGCGCTACTAAACAGCACTGCGGGGGCTTTAGACATAATCCGTTGAGATACCAGGGGTTCTACCAAACTTCAGATGTTTTGGGTAGTGGAAACAGAAAATGAACACACGAACTCATGGCTATCAGACTAGGCGTGCTAGAGCGAGACGTTTGAAAAAGGTGCGTCGTGAAGCCATAGAATCAGGTGTTCCAGTACGCGGGCCGATCCCATCAAGGATAAAATTATTGTTGACGTTTCTCCTCGTTCATTGTTATGCTCCATTCGTCCTCTGCTTAACATACTCTGATGCCGAATGCGTTTAGGCCGGAAGAAGTCTTAGCAATACATCTACCTCGATCCTCCGTCGCGCACGAGTTCAAGTATACGTCCACACCGGAAAGATATTTTTAAAGCTAACATTAAATAGCACTTGTTGGTTAGTACGGATGTGAATTCCAACTTAAATTGTATGACGATTTGTTAGGTCTTTTCGCATCTATTCAAAATAACAATGGGTAATGGCGAACCCGTTCGGTTGGGAGATAACTCCTCATAGTAACCATTCGTCATATATATACTTTTTATATATACTTCTATATATGTTTTTATATATGCCTTTAGATATACCTGTAGGTCTTAGGAATATTGGACTGGAGCAAAAGCACTCACATGGGTGATCAATTAAACAGAAAGCTCAGATACTTTGCTCGGGTCAATGTTTGCCTTATAGAGCTCCAGCGCCTTCTGCACTTCTCCTCCCGGGCCACAGAATTTCTCAACCTGCTCCGGGCATCTTCCAATGAAGTTCATTGGATCCAATAGCTCGTCGACCCCCCCAGTCACTGGGGCAAAGAACTCTGACTTCTTAATTCTGTCAATTAAGTCGTTTCTTCCGCCCTTATTCTTGACTATGTCGCTCGCTTGATGGGACAACACCCGAATTTCCTCATGGGCGTCCTGTCGTGATCTTCCAAGCGACACCATTTTCATCATAATGGTTTCGGTTGCCATGAAAGGTAGTTCTACATTGATGTTGAGTTGATGTTAGCATTGTTCTCCAGGTATTAGGTCATCCTTTGGACAAGAAATTGTTATATTACACACCTTCCATCAGGCGGCTATGAATCCGTGCTGGATAGACAACAAGACCAGACACTACATTGTCCATGGCCATCAGGATTGAGTCCGCGCTTAGGAACATCTCGGGAATAGTGATACGACGAATCGCGCTGTCATCGAGAGTGCGCTCGAACCATTGCTGCGCATAGGTATCCCCAGCATTCTTATTGAGGTTTGCTAAGTGCCGTCCTAGACTGGCAATACGTTCACAGCGCATAGGATTACGCTTGTATGCCATGGCGGACGATCCAATTTGGTCTTTCTCGAATGGTTCTTCCATTTCCTTCTGTGCAGCAAGATGTCTAATATCTCCCGTGATTCTCTGGACTGTAGTTCCCAGTGCAGAGAGAGCGTTGGCTACACGCAAATCGACCTTGCGGGAATAGGTCTGGGTAGAAATCGGGTAGCAGGATGGAAATCCCGCCTTGGCGCAAATGATTTCGTTGAGCTTGTCGATTTTGGCCCTGTCATTGTTGAAGACTTCCATAAAACTGGCTTGCGTTCCAGTGGTTCCTTGGGCACCGCGGAATCGGAGGTCATTCCGCGTGCGCTCGATATCTTCGAGATCCATAAGGAGGTCTTGCACCCACTGAGCAGCGCGGCGTCCAACGGTGATGAGCTGAGCGGGCTGATAATGGGTGTAGCCAAGGGTGGGCATATCCTTGTATTCCAGGGCAAATTGAGCCAGTTTGTGGATCACTGTCGCAAGTTTGGGAAGCACAAGGTCGAGAGCGTCACGAATACTTATCAGGTCGCCATTATCTGTGCAATAACAAGAAGTGGCACCCAGATGGATGATTCCCTTGGCTGCCGGGGCCACTTGACCAAACGCCTAGGATAAAATCTCCAATTAGTATTGTAAATCTTGTCATAGGCCGTATAGTCATCTAAGATAGCGAAGAAAAAACAGCAAGAAATGCAATGTACATGTACATACGTAGACATGGGCCATAACGTCATGTCTCCGCCGTTTTTCCTCCTCCGCGGCGACCTTGAAGCAATTGTCTGTCATGACCACATTTGCCTTCATCTGAGCAATAGCTTCATCCGAAATATCGATCCCCAATTCCTTTTCGGCTTCGGCGAGCCAAATCCACAGTTTCCGCCATGTCGTTGATCGGGTTCGGGCGGAGAAGATGGTTTTCATCTCCCTGCCTGTCATGATACCACCATGGCTTAGTTGACACAAACCAATTAGCCTTGAATTAAGTGTCACTTACTTGCATACCGCGAAGCCAGCGGGGTCTGATATGTATCGTTTTCAGCCATTTGGAATAAGGTCGCAATTTTTTGAATTTTATATTATTTAGCGGGGTTCGTTTTTCGGGAGGAAAAGGAAAAGCAAATTCATTCACATTATTCTGCCGGCATTGGTGGGGGAAAGCGGTAGTTATAACTAATTGAAACTTTAAAAAGTTTCATCATCATTAATTAGTTATCATTTTCACCAACGGAGATGAACTGCTGTGTGCCACTCGGGAAGCTATCGTACAATTATACCTACTCATTCTCCTTTCAAAATGTGTCCATCAAACTCAAGCACGGAATCCGGTAGGGAGGATTCTTAGTGCTGAAACGGGGTGTCGAATTATAATTATGAGAGCCTGGTTGAGCGTGAAATTGATCACAATTATGATGCGATGATGAGGATATCAAATCCTATGCTATATCTGCTCTTTTCTTTCATTATTTCTGCATTCGAGTATCTAATAATGGCCTTTTCACTCAAAAGGCGCCCCGGCATATCGTAAGCACCCCCGCGTCTTTGAGCCGGAGAGGCAAGTCGAGATATTTAGTTAATTATAAAAGTAGACAACCCCCACATTGTTAACAAAATCCGAAGAATCTCCGCCAAAATTAACGATAGTCCGTCCCTCATAATCCTTGTTGAACAACCAATTTTCGAAAGTTACCAGGGATGAGGAAGCTAATGCACTGGGGCCTCAACATCCAGCATTGAAGGCTTGACTAATCACATAATTTTTACACAAACCATTCATGGATCGATATATCTGCTCTCCGCATTCACCAGATGCTTAATACAGTCCAATCTAATCATATTATTATTGGCCATTTTCATTAATATTATTCTTGGGCTTTATGTTCCTGGGGTAACAACTAACTATCTCGCCGATGCGGTCCGCCAACGATCCCCCGAGCCGGCCAGATAGAGAAGCTCCAACTCGCCGAACCCCAGGTTTCGGCCTGTGCAGACCATCTGCTGAGCCCCCTATGCTTCTAACCGCTTCTTTTCTATCCAACTACCGAAAAACCGAACCTACTACAATTTACAAAACTGTCTTCATCTTCTATTATTGTAACTCCTAAGCAAATAAGTCAAATACCATGGAGTTACATGTACCAAAAGAGCTCTCCCTCCATGCCCTGAATATTTCAACTTCGCGTACGATGTCGTTGATAAATGGGCGGCACAGTCGCAGTCGCCTCAAGCAATGCTTGGGTTGACCAACACGGCAAAAATCCACACACACTCTCTCGATTTTGCATATTTCTCACGTCATTCAAATCGTGCAGCTGAGTTGTTAGTTCAACTTGGAGCCCGAAGGGGGGATCGAATGATAATTGTCCTCCCTTGAGTACCAGCATGGTGAGTGGATTGGGACGCATTAACCTTGATCTGCTTTACCAGCGGATATAATGCATTGAGAACCCTTTGGTTTTATGAGTATTATATATTGATAGATTTTATAGGTTGGAAATTGCAACCGCTGCGATTCGTATTGGCGTTGTGGTCTGTCCATGCGCCGGACAACAACCATTGACAAGGTTTAAGACTGGGGTGATCTGACACCGGGCTCTTCTGCCTACAAATTGCAATCATATCCTCAAGTGCCTGTCGTCCTTCTGAGCTCCGCAGTGGGACAGAGAGAGTCAGAAGCCTACTAAGTCTCTTCCGTTCAGGCATCAGGTGAGCAACACGCTCAAACCATGTCCAGTGGTATAATGGAGTGTTATCCTCATGCTCAGTGGTGCCCGGTTTGCGCTCTTTTGGAAGACCCAGCTGCCAGGTATCTAGCTTGATGGCCAGAAGCTGATGTTTCTGCTTGTAGAGGTTCTGACGTGGTCCTGAAGCTTTTGACGCATGTCATCCGTGCTCGCAGCTTGGATCCTTGCTGTCAGTTCACCAATTTGAACATTCAGCTTGGCACACTCTAGACTATCCTCAAGTTCCTGGCGCACTTTTACGGGCAGAGCTTGCCATAGTCGAGGATGGCGGCGTAGAGACAAACCACGGAAGTGCATGCTGATGTCCCGGCGACGTGCCAAGCCCAGGATATTTTCGACTCCACCAACGCTGGAGGTTGCAGGCATATAGGACTCGAAGAACATCCGCGGATCCCCATGGCCAGCAAACTTCATCAACTCATCTTTAGAGTATCCATTTTCTATATCACCGCCGGCGGTAGAGGTCAGCCCAGTCACAAGTCTGATCAAGACATCTGTTACTCACCGTCTGCTCGAACCAACGCCTCTGCTCGAATATCATGAAATGAGATTCGGTTGTCATATCCTCCACGACGACCTAATTTGGCAAGCCCATCGTCCAGCCAGCTTGCATTGAGAATTCTACCAGTTGGTTCCTTGTCTGACATCACTTCGAAAAAGGGGGTCCCTGCAAAATACTCCCCTGGGGGCTTTAGAGTGTCGGTTGTCGCCTCAGGCAATTGCGATCCGTAGAGCGGTATAGAGGGAGTACCCAGAACAAGCTCATAATACTC
>JAFEJD010000381.1:0-15057 GCA_018296065.1 Blastomyces percursus
GGGGGGGTTGACTGGCGTGGTCGTTAGTTAGGGGGGGTTGTTAACCTAACCTGTTAGTTCATAATCATCGAGGATGGATAAATAACGGGCTAAGGCTAGCACCGATACTAGTCGGCCGTGGCTTGCTGCACCGGCCTCAAATCTAGTTCCCGATTTTATTTTTAACATTTTAGGCATTTATCCTACCACTTTGTCGAATGTCTCTGTCGATGTCTAGTAATGTCCAGTTTGTTTGTTTACTGCTACATACTGCTATCTACTCCCAAACCATGGCTATCCTCAAAGTATGGACTGTGCCTGTCCCTAGGGATCTAGCTAGGTACCTAGGGACCCATCCCTTATTATTAAGCTGCGGGTTGCGGGCTTGGGGTAACGGGCTGACTCGCGCCATGGATCGAGATGGACTGTGTCCCAGACTGCCCAGACTGACAGCCAGCGACCAGAGTGCAGATGCCGACTTCATTGGGCAGCCCAGTACCGCACGTACCTATACACCATACATACATACATATTCATTCTCATCGATTGTGGAAATGTGAGCAAATGTGCCACAGTGGNNTCGCGCAAGTTTTTTTTTTTGTTGTGGCAAAGATTAAGTATAAGATAGAAATAAAATAAATAACACGCTCGGCAATCTGGTCTATCCTCTTCCATATATCCTCAATGGACGTGTCTGTTCCTTCAGGTAGGATGCGTAGACAGTTATATAAGGCAGACTGCCATTGGGTCGATTGTTCAGAAAGGCTATCTATGCCCCGATCAGTAACTAAATCCAGCCCCGGAACACCCGCTTTCTGCCACGCGGCCGGGCGGGGAGAGGGAAGGGAAGTTCGGGAAGGAACTGGGCTGCTCATGGTCCGGCTGGGCTAGTCCAGAGTCTATCTGATCATCCATCCCATCCAGCGATGCAGATAACTAACCTGTACATGTATGTACATGTACATGTACAAACAACGATCCTCTTTCTTATTCTTCTTTGTGTTCTCTCTCCCCCTCTCTTGTTCTCAAGCCATCTCCTCCGTCCAATCGTCGTCTCTGACACCGTAGAAGAAACAACTGATTCCCCATCTTTTTCTTTCTTTTTCTCCTTTTTTTTTCTTTTCTTTTTCTTTCTTCTTTCTTTCTTTTCCCCTTATTTGTTAATTCCCTCATCTCTTTCATACCGCACAACCACCCTCTAGCGCGCCTTTGTGAAACAGTACCGCCATTTAACTAGACGTTTTTAACTCTGATACAGTTTCCCTTGAGAAACCTACACGACTAACTCTAGAAAAATCAATATGATTACATCAAGCTATCAGCTCTATTATTGATTGATTGATTGATGGATTGAGGATTGAGGGCGGGTACAGTACATGTACATGTACATACATATTACGTACTAACTTTTCTAGCTGTCTGCTTGGACCCAAAACCCCGGAAGGAAGAAAGATGACGGGTCTAAGAATGATGTGGTCTTTGTTTTCTGTTCTCTCTTTGGCCTTTTGGCTCTCTTGGACCAATCTAGTTGGGCCGGCTATCAATAACGCTCGATTGGGACGTTGTTCGTTTGATTCATTTGATGCATTTTATCATGTCATATATATGTATATATATATTTGGAAAGGTTGGTTGCCCCATCCCACGCCGCAGGGCTCCGAGTTACACTTGCACATGTATGTACTGTACAACTGGCGATGCAGCCAGAAATGCAAAATTAAGCAAGAAAGAAAAGGAGAGAAAAGAAAAAAGAAGAAGAAAAGAAAAATTGCAAGTTGCATTGCCATTCTTA
Source organism: Blastomyces percursus (assembly GCA_018296065.1). NCBI lineage: Eukaryota > Fungi > Ascomycota > Eurotiomycetes > Onygenales > Ajellomycetaceae > Blastomyces > Blastomyces percursus. Next base: position 1,772 of record JAFEJD010000381.1, read on the forward strand.
CCATCCATCCGTCCGTCTTCTTTGACACACTGACACACAGCGACCACCCTGGCGCGACAACACCTCTCTACCTGTGCCCGTGGCCGTACATAGTACGGAAACAGGAAACAGTTGTGCACCCTCTCCGTGCGTGTACAGTGCAGTATATATATATACACCCTAGCGTTGCTATGGTGTGTATCTACGCTGTCTGTACTACCAATAGAGGGGAGAAGGAGAATGTGCAGAGGTAACTATCGTACATGACGCATTTATTCTCATTTCGTGCGTCGATGTTGCAACAATGTCTATTGGTACGTAATAGACCCTGGAAGACAAAAAAATTAATCAGCCGGCTTGAATTGGATACCTTCGTTGAGGACTGGCCGAGATACAGTTGTTTGCCTGGCCTGGATGGTTAATACAATAAAAGAGGAGATGGATTTTGGTATATGTCGTTCCTAACTATCTATCTACAGCCGCTTCACTCACCTGCGGTATTTACCGATTCACAATTGTAACAACCTCTTTATTACATTTCATGAAACCCACACATATATATATAATATACATATACCCAATATCCACGCTAATCCTACTCCTCCATCCCATCAAACTTCAACCCAATCTCCCCTGTAACATCCCACCGATCGCCCGCCGCCGAGCGGCTGACATACTTCACAAACTTCAACGTCCCCGAATCGCGCAGGACTATGCTCATGCGGTTCCAGCCCGCAGCCATGCAGAAGAGGATGCCATCGTCGCCGTCCGCGCCCGACGCGGCTTTGTAGATTGCTGGATCCGACTTTTGGGGCTTTTTTGCTTTTTTGGTGCTTTCTTTTTCTTTGATTTCTTCCTCTTCCTCTTCCTCATCATCATCATCGTCGTCGCCAGCCATGTAGATTTCATATCCACCGACGGAGTAGTCTTCGGTTTCCGTCGAGTTCTCCTTTGGAGGCCGTTGTTCCTTTCCGTTGGCGCTTGACTTGGCCTTGTCCTTCGTCTCCCCATCGCTTTCCCCGTTTTCATGTTCCTCTTCCTCCTCCTCCTCCTCCTCGTCATTGCCGCCCTCCTTCTCCCACCCAGACGTCGGTGTCAGCCCAATCGTAAATTCTAGCCGCGGCGTCTCTCCTTCATACCCGCTCGCCAATGTATAATCTTCGCCTCGTCTAAAGCGGCGTGCAAGAATATTGTAGTCGAGCAGATCACTGCATCCAGTCGCCACGGCGAGCCATTTCTTAAACGCCTGGGAAGGCAAGAGATCCTCCAGCAATTCCTGAATAGGCGTCTTTGATTCTGTTTCTTGCCCCGCGGTTCGCGGCTGCTGATACAGATACCGGTGTTTGTGAGGCGGCCGGCTGACTTTCCAGTCAGTTTTCTGCTCTATCTCGTCCGACGCAGTGGGAAGGGCATTGGATGGGTTTTCCTGCTCTTCAATATATTCCTGTAGCCGCGCGGCGAACTTATCATGGAGGAACCGTTCCAGGCTCAGCGAGCAGTCTGCGGTGAAGTTCTCACATAGTTCCTCTGTGATGTCTGGAGTGAGATACGAAGGCGTGATATACTTGAGCAAGAAGTCCAGGTCGGCCTCCGTAAACTCCTTGCTGCCTTCCTGCGCATCCATATACGGCGTAACCCGTGGCTGAGGCCGGTCAAACGTATCCCCGGAACTCTGCAGCTGCTGGAGACTACTCCGCTCCGCCAATTTCTCCTCCAATCCTTCCTCATATCCATCCTCCCCTTCCTGCGGAATATGATACCACCCACTAATCGCCATGCGCACTCTTTCCTTTCCGCCCTTCTCTCCATTGGGGCCCGCATAGTAAACCTCCTCCACATCATGGAAACTCTCCCCAGGCTGCACCGTGAAGAAACTCAATTGATTGAACGCCGGGGGAATCGAAAGGCTAAAGTCCGGACTGGGGACCTTGACCTCCTTCCCATCCTCGTCCTTCTCGACGGTGGTCGGAAACAAACGCAGCGCCCCTCCCCAACTCGGCTGCCATGCCACATCCGGATCCGTGAGGTAGAGAATGTAGCTTACGCGCCGGCTCCCGATCACATCGTCGTGGCAGAGTAAGTGGCAGCCGCCAGTGTAGACATTGATGGCCATGTCGGTCTTGCGACCACTCAGGTCACCTGCGCCCGTGACTTCGGAGAGATACTTGCGGAAAGGCGCAGAGTAGAGGGCGTCGCGCAGCTCGAGGAGTGACGGTAGTTTGGATAGCGAGGCGTCGTCTAGCCCATCAAGGTTGGCGAGGTCGCCTGACTGGAAGATTTTGTAGATGTCTGTTTCCTTCTCGGTGAAGGAGAGGTGTTCTTGGATCTCGGTGCGAACGGAGCGGAGGAGCATGGGGTTTATGAGCGGGGAAATGACGCCGTGCTTGTACCTGTTGTTGTAAGAAGGTGCGGTTAGCTGTCGATTGCAAAACATTACTGACGGCCAAAAAATAAATAAATAAATAAATAAACTAATTTCTGCGCGGCTTACGGTGCGGAGGCCGCATAGCTCTGTTTGTACTGCTCCAGAGTAGCTCTGTCAAGCAGCCCCTCGCGGAATCGCGATTTAACGGTCTCGGTGTCCAGCACCCGTTTCTTGGGGCCCGGCTGGCCATTGCCATCGAGGCTATTCCGTGCAGACGGTGTTTTGCGCTTCATTATCCAATACAGGTATGATACGTATTTGGACGGGCAGATTGTGCCAAAGCGGGAGGGACAATTGCAGCTGAAAGTGATTGAGCAGCTGGATAGCGGATGGCGGAGGTTCTGGTGAAAAACGGCGCCGCCGTGGGAGAATTCTTGGCGGGACTAGGAACAGCTAGTACTTATCGTTTACTACGAACGGCCAACCAACACTTTACAACAGAATAGAGCGGAGTCGAGAAGCCGTTGGATGTAACTCAAAACATCGCCTGGGCAGCTGGGCTTGGAAAATGCTTGTCAACGGCCCTGTAGTCTATCTATGTTTCAATGGAAGAGAATACACAAGATGATTCGAGGACGGAGCCATTTTGTGGGCTTGGTTTCAGGCTAACCCCTCCACATCAATCTACTATCATGCGCTGACTGACTGGCATGGGACTTGTTATGAAGGAACACATCCAACAGAGAAATATAATGATTGATATGTCCGAGGATACCTTTTCGCTGTTTTACTAAATCTGTATTGGCAGCCATCTCATCTCTTAGGCACAGAGTTGCCAGCCATGATAGCTATGGGAAATCGCGCCGAGTGCATTCCGAAGTAAAGAAATGTGTGTATAATTTTTACGACGAGTAGACAAAATAAACTCGTTCGCTGCCTGATAGCTTATTCCTTTACAGTTAGCCTTAGTGTGCGCTCCAGGATGTCCTCGGTACATATGGAACAGCAGAGAATATCATGATGCGCTTCTTCAATGGGCAAAAGGGGCATCACGAAGCTGCAAAAATCCATACATTACGCATCCCGTATTAAAAATATAATATAATATAATAAATAAAGGAAAAAAAGAAAAAAAAAGAAAAAAAAATACAGACATATCTTGGCAAAATGCCATCCACGAGTATCGGCGCATTAGCGTAGGGTATGTGGGCATATGCATACATGGACTCGGCATACAAAATCATCCATAAAAATCCGACATTCTTCAGGCTATGGCCGTTGGTGTGACCAGCATGGGCGGGTTCAAATTCACTTTGCACAAGGCCAGCACGGGGTAAACGTCGCACCAGAATTCCCATGGACAAAAAATGGGAGCCCATGAGCGGAAGGGTTTTACCGACACAGGGAATTGCGACGTGGCTTGGAATGGAGTAATTATTTCTTTATCTATTTATGTTTTATTCCCCTTCGCTTTTAGCTTTTACTTTCATCCTTTCTCCAAAGCATCACCGGCTCCCCTACCTGGTGTTACGCAGCAATGGGCGACACATGGAGCGCCCCCTGTTCTAGTAAATTGCCAAAGATCTCGCATCCTGTTGCGATCCCTCTCATTGGGCATTTTTCAAGTGAGAAAATCGTGGGGAATCCATGGTTATTGAGCAATTTGGCCCCCCCGAAATGTCAGCTCAGGGGGAATTGGCTGCCATGGATGGGGAAGGTGACGCGTTTGCTCGGATTCCATGCATGCGAGGGAGATCAAATCACCCAATCGACCAATCTTTCGTGCATCGTGTAACCCAATCCAGGCTTCACAGCCAAATGTATCGCATCTCATGGGTGGGCAGCCAGTGAGGCGTTGAATGTGATTTTTAACTCTTGTTCGTACTCCCGCTGAGTGAGCAAGAAATGTACCAGGTCGGCTCCATCAGCAGCAATTTTAGCAGGCCAATCGTGCTTGGAATTTTAAACCTTGGTAAAATACCATGGGAATGAAGGCGCGTGAAATCCCTCAGCCGCGGGGAGTGTGTAATATTTGGATTACAACCGTAGTTCGGGGAGTTGGACGTCAGCGTGGCTGTAGATTGCCCGATGTCGAGTCATGAACATGATTCCCCTCTTTGTTCACCCCGTGCTTTAAAGATTTGAAATAATGGCGCTCGTGACTTCGTGTCTGCTAGCTGCATTGTCGCACAATGGCTGAATGGACCACCCGATTGTTTTGGTTTGTCATTGATTGTAATCGACAGGCGACATAATATGGCCTTTGCCGCCAGTGCTGCCGCTCTGGGGATCCTCGGAGGAAGCAGCCCGTAATATCATAAAGAAGTGCGAAGGGCTCTCAACCGCAGGAAATGAATTTGTTGGGATGACTCCTTTCTGATGCAGGAAATGGATCCAATTGAGAAGAATAAAGGGAAACAATAGACAAGCAGCAAGTGGCGAGGAAAATAAGGGAATGTTGCAGTAAAGACACCATCAGGAGAGAACTAATGCAGTCACTATGGCTATCACATAGCACTTTTGCGTATTCGTGAGTCCCTCGATGCATCATCTCTAGTTTTCCGCTGGTCTGCAGGGCCGTAAATCAATTAAATATCCAGCCACTTCGATTTCCTGTGCCTTGAAAACTAACCAGTCGTAAGCTGCCTTGTATTTACTGTGTTCACTGAGCGCCGCGATGCCACGAAGAGAGAGATTTTCCACTAGGATTCAGGCGTAGCTAAAAACAGTAGCAACATTTGCAACAAAGAACAAGCAAGGAATGCAAAACATGTCACCTATGCCGGTCCTCTGATCTGCAGAGTATCGTACTATTGTTGCCTGCAATGTTTTGGTTGAGCACAATCCATCGGCATTGAGCAGGAGATGATGTTGCTGACTACTCTCTTAGTTAATCCCTCCACCACCGAACCTAGACGGACTCCGGTTCCGCTCCGTGACAGATAGTTATACTGTTCGACATTATTCACCAATGGATCCCTCTAGTAAGGGATCCTGCAGCAATATCGTGGCAGTGATGGATACTCAGAGCGACCCTCCGCGACCGGAAGGTTCTCCCGGCACTCCTCCCCACCCTCCATATTCTCCCATCACCCCCGTCCTCTCCCACGCCACCATGCTTCCGCCGCCATCACCCATCCAGCAAGCTATCCCGCCCCCCTCTACCTCGGCCGCCTCCACTTTCTCTCTTGCCACTAGCCCCGGAAATAATTACACCCATAATACCTCCACGGCTCCTCCGCCTGTATCTAACCCCGCACCCACGTTTATGGCTGAGCCTGCCCCCGTCCCCATATCTGAGAGTGACAATCCAGACGCCATCGCCCTGCGCTCCGCCATCTCCATCCTCCAGATCCAAAAACAACAGGCTGCCCGTGACATAAAAACACTCGATCATCTGAAACAAGCTGCGCTGGCACACCCGGAAGCGTTTGCGCGGGAACTCGCCAAAGGCACCCTTACCTCCAAATCCGGCGATATCTTCAATCCCACAGGCATGGAAAATGGTTATGAAGATGAACATGCAGGCGGGATAGTTGGTCCAGCGAATACAAGTACGCCTACTGTTACGGATGAAGGTGCTATGGATATCGACGAGCAACCACCTCCGGCTTTTGGGAAAATCCCCGCCCCGCAGAGCGTCGTGCGGATGCCGCCTATTAACTGGGCTAAGTATCACATCGTCGGTGAACCGCTGGATAAGCTTCACGAAGAGCAGAGACGGCGCCCATCGGCGGGGGAGCCGCGGAGGGATGATGCCCCGTCGCAGCAGAGAGCGCCGGAACATTTCATCGCGGCGCCGTATCGACCGTTTACAGATAGTCTAGAGGCATCTATGAAAACGCGGAGTACGAATAGAGCGAAGAAGGGATGAGGGTATCAAATGTATATGCACATGGGAAGATATCGTGTATACTTGTTGTACATACATGGCATATGTTTTGTTACGACCACCGGACGGGTCTTTCGTTTGCGCACTCATCAACTCGAAAGACAACGAGACTATACATCCAGAACTCCTCTGCAATGTTTTTGCGGCAATACTGAAAATCGGAGAAACGACCCAGATATTTCAGTATGCAGGCATAAGGGACCGCGACTACGTAACAGTACCACAATCAACCATCGCCTTATCCACCAAACAAAGAAAATACATCCCCTATATACTATCCCTTGCATATTTGCAAGTGCTCCATCGGTTTTCCGTTGACACAACTTCGCTTCAACGAATAGCCATCTGCATCCCGATATGCGTCATCGCAATATTGCCCCACAAAATCGCAGCCGTGCACTCCGGGCACGTCTCATCCTGAAACTCAAAGTCCGCATCCACACGCCCATAAACCATGCTGCGCGTTCTGCACCGTCCCTGACGTTTCCGCTCCTTCCAGAAGAGAGGGTCGAGAGGGAAATATTTGCCGCAGGCCATGCACAGCCGTCGCTCGTATGTCATCCACGACTCCAGCCGGAACAGGATCTGCAGCCGCACGGAACTGTCGTACAGCACGCCGTACCCACCGTTTAGGTGACGGGTGATATTTGCGAAGGTTTTGTTTGTTAGGCCTAGACACACTTGGTCGGACACATCGAGTTCGTTGAAGATCATCGTAATTATTTCGATGGGTAACTTGGCAACAGATGAAGATGGAGCCCTTGTCTTCCATCCGCGATACATCAGGTCTTCTCTTGAGAACTTGTCCCAGAGATTTTGTGTGATCTGTTATTTAGACACATCAGCCTTTATTTTCTTTTTTACACTTTTCATTCTTTTTGCGCTTAGCTTTTTGACCTAGAATTTCTCCCGCGCCTCCCCACATACAAGTAGTATGAAGAAATAGAAGGATTGAGAGGCAAAAGACAATCTGGCATCTAAAAGGGGCAAGTTCGAGTTTTGTGCTTTCAAATTTTTCTTTTTTCTTTTTCTTTTCTTTTCTTTTTGTTTTCCCTTTTTTCCATTTCCGACTCACCTGATAATTCACATAGAACCTGTAAATCACGTCCCTGTTCTCCGCCACGAACCACTGGATATTTGTGTCGGGAACCATCATTTTAAGCCAGTTTATCCATTCTGCAGCCATAACCTCCACGCCCTTTTCTGTCTGATGATCCTCATAGGCCTGTTTGTCCTGCTCGTCCCGATGGTTTTGTTGGGTTTGCTGGTTCTGGTGGTTCTGCTCGACCTGTCGGTCGTGGCTTCGACTCCTAAGCTGAGGCAATGATTGGCCATATTTGTCTGGAAGGACGATTGCTAAATTGTTGGGAAAGCGACTGTGAGGTCCCTCATAGTCAGCATCTCATTCTTCCTCCTTTTGAGCTCATTGGTCTTTTCCACATAGGCATGGTCCACGTCTCATAGCCATTTTCATATTCAGAGGCATCGCCAGACCACATCACTACGGCCATTGGCCTCCTCTGGGTCCTCCACTTCTTCTGAACCCCTCTAATCGTAGAGAAGGGTGGTCGCGAAATAGGGTAGGCAAAGTAAGGAAGGTTGATATTAGCAATGGAACTAGTAGGACTCACCGACGCTGGCGGATTGTTAGGGGCATTCTCATCTCCTCCACTGAAACCGGCGGAGGCATCCTTGCAAAAGCGCCCATGCTGTTCACGAACAATGGAACCATTAGTGACATTGGTTTCTCCTCTCTCTTTCTCTTCTCCTTTGATGCAAGTTATAGTAGGATGAAAGGAAGTGGCTGCGAAGCAGAGCATATGCCATTCAACCGCTCAACCGAGCTAGAGAGCGAAAGGACCAGGCAATGGGACGAGTGATAGAAAGCAGAGGGCGGCTAAATGCAAAGAATACTGATTCTTTTTTTCGTTTCTCTCAAATAAATTGAGGCTGGTTCAAAAGGGGACAAATAGAAAATCGGCAGGAGTACTTACTCATTCCCCAGCTGAGGGACTGTCAGGAAGTCAGAGACGCGGATATTCTCCTGTTTATGAGCTGCAGCTATAGCCATGGCCATGATACCACTTTTTCCACTTCTCTTGTTTTTATGCGTTCTTGTTTGCTGATGATAATGCTTTGGCGTCTATTGTGACTGTACTGAATTGATGACAATGATCATCAGTTCGGAGAACAGAAGCTGTCTTGTCAGAGATAAGTGCTTGTTTACCAAGAACTAAGACAGCAAAGAGATGAACGAATGTGTATCTTGAGTGTGAAGATAAAATGAGACTGAAGATGTTCTTGTTGCATGTTGCCAGACAAACACTGTGGATTGCAACAAAAAAGGGGGGCTGGATCATGAGACAGCTTAGCACATCCTGTATGTTGAGTATTTTACGGAAATTTCAAGCCTTAACACATCAAATGAATATAGGAGAGCATCCTTATAAAAATTGAAGTAGGATAGAGAAACTGAAGAGTTGTATCATAGTTAAAGTCATCCCTCCTCTATTTTGTGCTGGATTTCCATCCTTTAGTTCACTTTTATTCCAGCAGCCAGCCCATAAACAGAGCTGCTGTATATTGAGCGTGCAACAGGCCTGTGGCGAAAACCATAGTGTACATGTACATGTAATCATACTTCCTATGGAAGGCTGGGACGTTATATAATATGCCTGCCTAACGATAAAGGAGGGGACGGGGGGTGGTTCATATGCTACACATAACAGATACAGGAATTGGGCATTATTAGGATGGACTGCTCACGATCATATCGCTCTCTGAATTTCAAGGATAAGTTATTTTCAACCGTAGCCAATGATATCTCCATAAAAATTAAAATCGCTCTTCGCTAGGGAGCGAGTAGTTACCAACGGGTGACCCTAAAACTGCATCCCTTCTGGTAAATATAAAGACAAGAGCAAGAATAAATCAAGACAAAACTGCATTAAAATGCCATCACTAACAAACGCCCCATATCCTCATATAGGTACTGTAAACGCCCATAATCCGTAATAAAGTAGCAAGCTAGCCAGCGCAATTTGCCCCACGATATTCGGGATCTACCCATCCTCACATCCTTCTCCAAACGAAACCTTCTTCAATTCCAGCGCCTGCTTAAGATTTTGTACCCGCTTGCCAAGCTTCGATTTCAATATCGGATTGGCCATGCTCTCCCATTTGAGTGTCTCGGTTTGCACCAACGCCTCAAGCTCCGTAATCTCCTCTCGCTGTTGCTCTAGCTGTCGCTGCTGCTCTAGCGCATCCTCATCTAGATCCGCTTCGTCGCCTGAAGAACCCTCTTCGCTTTCATCGTCTTCGTCCTCGTCACCGGACGTCTCGCCTGGCGTTTGGAGTTTAGTGTTGGGCGTGCCGGGCTCGAGGTACCCGTCGACTTCGCCTTCCATTTCAGCCCCAGGTTCGATTTTTGTTACCGGTACTGCTGTCTGAGTTGCCATGGGCATGGGAGTTTCTCCAACACTTCCAGACGCGAGGTCAGGGGCGGAATCGCCATCCGCATGAGCTGCAAGTGCTGCCTCCATCTCAGCAGCAAGCTCATCTTCGAAGTCATCGCCGCCTTCTTCCTGCACTGAGGGAGGTGGGTAGCCATCCATGCCATCCTCGTCCTCTTCCCCTTCAGCATCCTGTTCGTCATCATACTCCTGCCCAGCCAGGTTATACCTCGCGCCATCTTCGCTCATGGCACTAGTTTCCCGCATATACTGTGCGTAATCCAATATCTCGAACTCAGGCGGGCTCTCCGCTGCTTCGTCCTCCTTTAGTAAGCGTGCAACCTCCAGCTCAACTGCCTCAATTGTTCTGTTGCTAATCCGCTTCCGGAACCGTCTCTTGCGCACCCAACGGAGGGGTGGGGTAATGCCATGCGCGTATTGAAAGCTGGATTCGTCGACATCCTTGGTTAGGGAGTAGGTACGTGCTTCTTCCTCCGAGTTCACGCGGCCAAGGACAAGAAGCATCTGGCAGATGTCTGCGGATTTATACCAGCCCCGCCTGTCCCAGCTCTTCATGCCTTCAATGATACATGGTAGATCGACGAGGGATGCCGCATATATGCGTCCGCGAATGGTGAGGACAGCGCGCCTTCCATCCCTTGTCAACGACTTGAAGCTAATATCAGCTCCACCCTGGCTACGAGGTCCAAACCTTTTCTCCGTCACGGCTTGGCGGAGATAATCGCAATCCTCCCCGGGCTGCATGCGGAGGATGAACTGCTCTTCCAACGCGGGGTCCTTTTCTGTATCTGATGCTTCAGAGTCATATCCCACACCTTTTGGTCGGACAGGCGGTTCTCCCTTGCTTTTCAAACGAATGGACGGCGGTGGTCTAGTGCTGAGCTTGATGCGCTTTACAGCAGGGGGTTTAGATGAAGTGGAAGCCTTAGTCCCCGACCCTCTAGCTGCTGAGCCAATACCCGCATCATGGCTGGAGGTTTCTCTTGCTCGTTTCTTCGATGAACCTGTTCGTGGAGTATCTTGAGAGGCCTTGGAGCGGGAGGCCTTGGGTTTCTTGGAGGATTTGGAAGCAGCTGGGGGAGTGGATTCTTCAGTGCTTGGTTTTGGACCAATTTTGAATTTGAGTTTGGGGAGTGAGGATCCTCCAGGTGTAGTTGGAGTAGAAGGGTGTGGAGGGGAAGAAGCGGATTTGGCAACTTGATCAACCTTTGGTTTGCTGAAGGTCAGTTTGAGCATCGGCCGGGAAGACATGGCGATGGACTTTTAAGCGCTCTAGCACATCGCAAAGGGGCTTAATAATTTATAATAAGTAGTATAGATGAAGATACAGCCAAGTTTGCAGAGGAACTAGCAGAATGGAAATGCCTCCCTACGAGCAGCAAAGGAGGGAGACTATTGCGCGCTGACTTGTATGCCGTCGATGGGTCGTTGGAGCGGAGCTGTAACTCTTGCTGGAGCTGGGGATGCGCTTTCTTGCCTAATTAAGCTTAGCGGATACTCTTGCTGAGTCATCCGGGTGCGCCCCTAGTTAACTAGTTAGTTAACTCCTAGGTACCTAGTTAGTTAGTTTAACTAACCTTTAACTAGTTAGATAACTAGTTAGCAAAGAAGTCAAACAACAAGCGAACAAACCAACAACCAACAGTCGACAATTGTTTGCTCTCAATAGTAGATGTTATGCTACCATCGCTGCTGCTGCTGGGGAGAGTGATATACTAGGAGCTGGATGTGAATGTGAATGTGAATGTGAATGCCAATGTGAATGTGCGACTCTGCATTCGATGTCAAGTCCCAGCCCTGACCTCCAGGCAACGGCGCATCCCCAGCTCCCTCTCGTCCAAGTCCGTGAAGCGCAGGCGCAGCAGATATTCTATGGCAGAAGATGTCGGCGCCCAATCTTTACCACACCTTACTACGTCCTCCAGTTATCCAAATACTTCGTGCTGCAGGCTTCCATTCGGCCAGCCCCGCCGTCGTTGACACACTCACCGACCTAACCGCTCGTTATCTAATTCTCCTCGCCTCCTTCACCAGCGACCATGCCAATAATAGCCACGATGAAATTCCTATCCCAAACCTCCACGACGTCATCATGGCGCTGCGGGATGCAGGTGCCCTGAAACCTCAGATGTCTCTCTCGGAGGAGGTGCTAAGGGGCGAAGAGGATATGCGTGGACTCGAGACGTTTATAGCCTGGTTTTCGGGACCTGCCAATAAGGAGATTAGACGGGTGGCTGGATTCCTTCCCAGCGAAGGGGACGTGGTTGATGAAGACACGCTCGAGAAGGAGGATTACCTCACTGGTACGTCTAGTGAAAAATGTTTATGTTCTGGAACAAGAGCATCAGACCCCTTTCCGTTGTGCATTTTTCGGGCTGATTTTCAAGCTGACACATGTGGCCATCGCAGCGTTGAAGAAAAAGCATAGCAAAACCGGCGAGGAATCGCGGTATCAAGGTACTGTTCTCGGAAAAAGCGGAGAGGTGCATCCCATTGTGATAGAGGGAGGAGCCCAAAGTATAAAAGCTTGGGGGATGCAGATCCGATCGAGAGAAGCGAGCACCGAAGCTGCTTCGTCCGTCATGAGCAGTGTCCCGAGCAGTCTGTCCGATGTGGCAGAGATGGAAATATGAACGCCTCCCATATATCGATCGGGGTGATCTTAATACATTTGCCCATATTTACCTATACAGTCTCTTGAGTACGCGTGTGAACGAACTTCCGGCCATTGTGGCGCTACCTAGACGAGGAGGGCTGGTTCAAGCAGTAACTCCAAGCCCCAAACAACACTCAATCAGCGTGAATGAAGCAAAGCCTCATGCCAACCCGGACGGAACATGGTCATTGGACATATTGGAATCTCCATCAAGATTCGAGTTCTTTGAACAAAATAGTGGGGAGCAAGGAACTGCGACAGAATAACCGATTACAAAATTCTTCTCATGCGACAAATTAGTGAGATAGGAAACAAGCCGGCTTCTACTTGCCTGGAACCCTGCAGCGATATTCTCCATACCATATAGCAAGCGTGAATGGGGTTGTGTGGGGATAAGTTGGCGGAACGGAACAAATGAAGTCGTAGGGAACTCTATAAAGAGCCATATTCCCCAACAGTTAGCGACATACTGCTACAGGGGAAGATACCAGAGATGGCGAAAGGGAGTTATTGAGGGGAGGGAACCATTCAGCTACCAGCAGAGAAACAGCTAGACATAGTTGTATATAAGTATACGGGATCTCTACCGTCTGTATGTCTTAGGAAATCAACCGTTGATATTTATCCTTCTCTCTTTCCAGTATTATTTTGTGGCTCTCGCATCAACACATCATATAGTATTACTTACAGCTTCGTTGCGGGAAGTAGATAGATAAACATCCCCAACCCAACATCAAACCAAACGTCAACATTAAACTCAGGCCCCTTTCATCTACGTAATAATAACCACCCGACACCACACCACGCCACGCCCACGAGTAGAATAACTCTGCAGCTCGCTTTTAATGAACCAATATCATCTCTAAACTAACACCAATAGCCATGGTGTTCTCCTTCACCCTCCCCACCACCTCCCACCTA